>JAOCPS010410699.1:0-21531 GCA_025505425.1 Graphium colonna | reverse complement strand
CATGGGCGGCGGTGATCACTTACCATCAGGTGAGCCGCTTGCTCGTTTGCCTCCTCCTCTATTAAAAAAAAAAAAAAAACATATTCATGATATATCACTTTATTTCTTAATATGTATTGTTTGTTAGTTCATGTCTATCTTAGAAGGTTTGGATATTCATACTGTTTCTATTACTAGATAGATGCATTTTGGAAGGTATATATGGAAATTTCGTAAGAAACATTAATAGATTTTGAATTAACTACTTGAGACGGGTTAGTCTTCATGATATATTACAGCATGTATAGTTTTTACTGCACTTACAAGCCTGTTCGAGTAACACCAATATGCACTAAATCGACCTCAAATTAAGTTTAATATCTAACGTATGATGTCCCGTATGACCTGTTGTTTTTCTATATTATGTTTGTCCTTTTCTTTCGTAATCCTATAAATGTAGTCCTTTTTTTCTTTTAGCAAATCACGTCTGTACTGCAACGTTGGAAGCACAAATCTTTAAATATTTTTTTTCCATGTGTTTACTTAGTATTAAGTATTTTGTATATTAGATTTTCTATAAATGATAAACTTCCACCAGTTGTAACTTGCCGATGCCTATAATTAAAATTTATTTAAAACCGCCTTTATTACAGCAAAAAAAGCCAAAACAACGTTTGTCTGTTCGCTGCGTGATTGTACCCACAGCACACAAAACTAGCGCGTAAAATTGGATATAGATTAAACTTAATATCTTGTTTATGGGTTTTATTGATACGCTTCTGAAAAACATAGAAAAATAAATTAAAACATAGGAAAATAAAATAAAATTGTGAGTGAAACTGCAGCAAACGGCTAGTAAATAATAAATGTATACAGGAACATAAAAGCGCCGGACGTTGCTGTAAAGCGACTTATCTGCATAGCTCTCGCGTTTCCCTGCCCCGCTACATTGAATTGCAAATGCGGCATTTAACAGCACCCGTCTATATTTCATAATGAGTAAGAAGGAATTTTTTATGCATAAGTGAAGAAAAACGTAAAGACTGCGTGGTATTTTCGGAATAAGGAAAGTAAGTAACGTTGCTTCCCTAAGCTTAGTACAAAGACCAACAAAATTTAATTCAGTAAAATTATACGCTCAAAATGTCCCGGAATAGATTATTTGTTTCTAACACGAATGAATTATTACTTCACGTACCCATGAATTACTACATCCCAAGTAGTGTATAATCTATTTCAGTTACAGGAACGACAAAAGGTTAACAAAGTAGTGTATACGACTCGTATATTATGTTGATTATGATCTTAAATTGCGTACGAATAATGTTTTATAACATTATCCATCCGTATCAAACATTTTTACTTTGGAATCGGTTGTTTACCTTTTTACTATTTTTAAATGAAACTGACAACTTTCCTGTTAGAATTCTTAACTTATTTTTGGCATTGTCAAATCTCGCTCAATCGTTCGTGGAATGTTTTCTATTTCAAATATTGCTTCACATAGCAATATGTACATGTTAGCAAAAAGTATTCTATCAAAGTATATAGGTAGACTGTATATTTTAGATTGTGGACAAATAAGGGATACGCTTTATATGTTAAAATAGCTTTCAACTCCGTCCCGCTTCGCGGATAAAAGCGACAAAGCCTACTTTAAACATAGAAACTTCTTTCCATGATGTTTCTTAAGACTATTTGAATGAAGACTATTGATATTTCATGCAAATAACTGAAAATGAATTTAAAAATGTATTTCTAATTATGAAATTATAAAACCACATCAACAATTTATTCTTTCCACCCTACGTTTTTTATCCTTACATCCAAAACTTCCACATTCCATTCTTCACAAGACCGCGTATTGAAGTAATCATGAACGTCTGTTTTAAAATATTAACTTGTGAAATGTTGGATGTTGCTTTTTGTGTACGATTTATTACGAACTGATTAAAAATTATCGTCTTGTAAAATTTTAAATGACAGCGCGTGCCAAGCCATCGATACCTCGCAAGATCACTATTTAATTGACAACATTCATAACATGCCACGACTGCTTTGTTCGAATGCTAACTGTCGCAGTATCTGAAAACCCATTTAGGGAACGTCGTAAGCTCATAACTTTTTGAAGTAGATCTACCCATGTTGTATTGTGACGAAATGGTTGTTTCCTACGCATTGTATTTTCATAGAAAACAAATCTAAATCTAGCCATTTCTTTTACCTGATCTCTATGATGAAAGTCGTCCAGGAACATCTTCTAGACGTTAGTTAGCTTACACTAGACTTTCTGACGAATTTCTAAAAAAACAAAAACGCCTAAAAATAAAAGCAACTAACTCTGTTTCACATGCCTTGATCAGCCAAGTAGACTTTCAAACCGTCCAATTTCCAACACCCCCTGCTTTTCGGTCGTCTAAATGCGGTCTATAACGTAAGCAGATGGCGTCCCACTCTTTAAAATATAAATAACCGGCCTCAGCAACCTATGACACCAAACGAACCGCAAAAGTACGAGTATTTTTACTTTATGTAATAATAATAAGATAATTTATTTGACAGACTAAAATATACATCATTCATTAAAGTCCTGATTTTTAAAATAGCGTTAGCTGTGTATCAGAAACCAGTTCCCTAAGTAATAGTAATAAACTCATTTCCATATTAGACTTCCATCTAAAAATAAAAACCACCTTTCAAGACTACAAATAAATTCAAATAAAAAAGAATGTTTTTTTTTTAAATAAGATTTTAAAGGCGTATTCAATGACGAAGCAAACGAGCCCAAACTAGATGGGTTTGCGTCGCTTAATATGGCCACCTTCCAACTCCAGCATCAGATCAGCTTCATGTCATCATAATATTGCATTGCCACGCGATATACATACCCTTGAAAAAATTCAGCTCAATCGAAAATCGGAAAATGGGTCAAATTTAACCTGTAATAAAAGCTTCTAACGCAAATTATACAATTTTTATATTTTTGTGATTCTTGTTATTAATTAATATTCTTTTTGTTTAATTATAAGTAGTTCATATAGTTTTCTTTCAAAATTAAAAATATTTTTGAAGGATCTAACTGGGAGTGGACTATTATTTCAGCAGCGGGTGGTAGCAGATACTTAAAACATCCTCTAAACGCTGCTGTTTTAAATTTTGTGATGGAGAGGGGATTGGTAGTGGACCTACTTGGGTAATGATCGCTATTCAAGTTCAATTTTGATAGAGATATTTAGGCTTTCCTATGTGTATAATACGGAATAATAGCATTTTATTAGCTTTTTTCCTTTTGATCTTGAAACATGTTTCCAGTAATTTATTTCTAAGGACCTATTATTTATAAAGATAGAAACGTACCTACACGGTTTTCACCTGAAATTCGGATATAAAAATCTTTTAAATTCTTGTTAAGTTTTCATAAAATTGTTGCATTTGAACTTTTCACTCTATTGTTCACGTTTTAATTAAAACGCATATCAATCGAGCCGCAAATGTCAGTATCGCGATTACTCCCACGGCGTGGCGTGTTAGGCGAATAACACACAGAGCGGTGGAAAATCGCCCGCCCCGAGTAGAACCGTACTGTGTATAGTTAGTGTAAAATTATTCTAGTGCTCGAGCATAGCATACACTGCTCTTGCTTCTATTTTTAATCTGCTCTACCGGGGACGTACTTGCCACCCCTTATTCAAAGCCAAAATAATAAAAGTTGCCTGGTTTTTGGGGGTCATTTCCACCCTCTTCTTTTGCTATTTTCCTTTACATTTCAAATATGTTCTACCCAGTAATTAGAATCCCAGTCCTATCATGTTGTGGGGGTTTATGGGCAAAAAAAAATGTCCACCGAGTCTCGGTACAAATAGCCGTTGCACCACGCGAAAAGTTATCTCCAAATCGTTTTTTATCCCGGCTCAACATTCTAATTTAAAGTATATTTTTTTTAAAACGCTGTTTTTATTAAAATATCAAAGTCTTGTGTTACAAGGGCGTTTTAAAAACATAAATTGTACAAAAACAAGCACCCAGATCCGAAGCAACTATTTGTAGCTCGTACAAATATTCGCTCCGTGTGGGAATCGAACCCACGACCTGCGACGCCGCAGGCAATGTCTTACCAACTGCGCCAACCGGTCATCATATACAGGTTGATTGATGAGTCACCAATGATATTGAAGGAGAGCACTCATTACTTGATTGTCATCATATTTATATAATAAAATTAGGGGCATAGTTTTAGACTAAATTTCCTTATTAATAAATGAAGCGTAGATACGATGTTGGCAGCGAACAAATGGCCAGCTGGCGCAGTTCAGCGACCCGAAAATGTGGCCGCGTGCGCTAAGATGCCCATGCCTTCTGTAGATGATTACTTAACTTTCGTTTGAGTTTACTCAGTAGTCAATTAATATTTGCATTTTATATATTATTATTTATATATGATCCCCATATATAACATCCCCAAATATAGAAGGGGCTCACCAGTCACCCTCTATATTCTACTACTCTATCACCTCTATATATGATTAATTATATATGTGTATATATATATTGATTTTTATATTCACTTAAACAGTGGCTTTTTCAAAAAGCTCTGCCTGTAGCGTGCCTTATCAGCTTGCAATCCGCGTCCATACACACGGAGTGCCTATTTCGGCGTAACTCCCGCTTCGCAGTTATTGTTAGAACCGCTCTAGTGATGTTTCATTTGTTCGCTGCGGTATTTATGAATAAACCGTTGTTGGTTTTAGCAGATGCGTACGAGTACAGCGTAAATGTGATGTCAAGTCGATAGATAGATCAATAAACACTTTATTACTCACATTAAAGTAGGTACAGTACAATTTACTTCTACAGCCGTGCTCGCCCTGGGAATAAAATGGAGTATGCATGACTTTTAGGGATGCTGGATGGCCGGATGTCAACCCTTTTCTTTTCCCACTCCTTTCTCCTCCAAATCCTTTATCCCGACCCATCCTATCCGATATACTTATTTGATTCAGTTTCCTAGATTGACAACGCACTCGCGACTCTCCGGATGTTGCGTGTGTCTCCATTAACGACGGGATGGCTTACCATCAGGTGAACCGTCTGCTCGTTTGTCTTCCTTTCCATAAAAAAAATCTTCCTGGCAACCCTGTAGCACAGGAGAGATAAAATAAATATATAAATAGTAGGGTATAAAGAGAAGTCAAGAATATGTAAATAAGAGCAATAATTATTTACAATAAAGATATAATGACTTAACAGAAGCCTCTAAGTAGATTTCAAGCAATATATAATAATATATAATAGAAAGACACACTTTCTTTCAATTTTATATCCTTACGGTTTGCAGCATTGCGTTACTGAACTTAAAACATTAATTATTTACGAGGCCACTCGTTGGTTTCAAGTCCGTCAAATTTCTATTAATTATATATATTTATTCTGTTAAAATATTACTTTTTCCGCCGACCATTATACATGCACGCACGAGCCTTACGTTTAAACTTTTTAATTACTGTGATAAAATTTTATTTTGAGATAGGTGATCCAAAAAAGATTAATCAAATGTCTACTAATCACAATTTTATAGAAATTTTTTACATTTTAAATTAAACAACTTTACGGATTTTATCGCGGTTCATTTTAAAATTTTATCACCCGACGTTTCGAACCCTTTACAGCGTCCATGAACGCTGTCAAATATTCGCGTAAGTCTTAGAAATTTTTTACACTTATTTCAATGGCTCAAATCTGTACATAAAAATAAACTGAAATGATATCTTTATTCAATGTTGAAGAGTAAAAGAAGGTTCGCAAAGTAAAGCCACTGGCCGAAGAAGAACCGGCGTAAAAAACTCAGCGTGACCAATCTTTACATACGCACACTCACGCGTGCGTGTGTGTGTATATATATTTATTTATATTTTTCAAATTATGATATAATATTACAAATGTAACACATTCGCAACAAATGTAACTTTAATATATTTAAAAAAGAACCTGGAGCGATCGTTCGTTATCAGATGTGTTATCATTGACCTTTAACACACAAATGTTTTCTTAATCATTTTTTTGACTTTATTAACAAACATATTTTATTCGTTTTCTTAGAGACTGTTCTAGAAGCGTTTACATTTCCCCATAAAGTGAGGTCTGTTTCGCCTGTCAAAATATTTTTTTTTGCTAAATGTCCACCAAAGTAATAAGGACAAAGGACCGATTTTTAAAAATCTTTGTCCTTTTGTTTGTGTCAGCTAATCTCGGAAACGTCTAAAGCCCTCACGGTAAGGTCTTTTTCAGCTTGTAAGATCGTCTTCACAAACATAAATAGGGTTGCCACCTCTTTTCTTTCAAATTAAGTACATTAGTTTCATATAAGATTGGAAAAAAGTACATTGCGTAAAAATAAAGTGCGATTAAATTTAATTTATCATTTTGCTTAATAATTAATTTTAACAAATAATTATCAGGAAATTTGTCGCTCCTTTTTACAGCACAAAACTTCTCACAAACAACATTTTTGTTTTACGTCAGAAACTTACGTGCGAAATAAAGTATTTTCGTGTACTTTATTGTACCATAAATAACGTACAAAACTTTTTAATAAAGTACTGGTGGCAAACCTAAACGTACATGTAATAAGAATAAAGCAAACTGACCACCAAAAATCAAATATGGCAAAAGTATGATTAATATATTTATTAGATTGTTACTATCTCGGATAAACCGCCTCTTTTTCTTTTTATAAAACATCTCGTAAAAGTAATACATCAAAACTTTGCACGAACACGGCAAGAACTGAGATATATTCGTGGAACTCGAAAAAGGCTGGACAACTTTGTATTCCCAATTCGTACCGATAAGATACCGTGGTACAGATGCCAGATCTAATAGATTGATTGCTCACGTTGTACTTTCTTATTCTCTCTTAGAAATGTTATTTCTGAAAGTTAGGAATCACGTAATATTCTTGTAAATATTTATGAGTTATGTGATCGGAAAAGCTAAATTTATATGAGTTAGTGTATAAAATTAATGAAATGTATTTTATACCCCTGGCTTCGCTCGCGTGGCAGATTTTGTCCATTATTTTACTACTTAACTTCTAGAGAGGTTTATGAATATTTTAAAAATGCTAATAAATCTTTAAACTGTACAAGAAGCTCAAAAAATTGTTTTTAAAGGTAAAAAATAATAAATACCGTTCATTTTATTGTTCCGTCAGTAATAGACTTTATTTATCGTACAAAAAGTTAGCAACAGGTTAGAAAGTATTTACGACAAGATCGATCGAAAATAAACTTGTATTCATTGCTAACAAATATTTAAGAGTTTTTTTTACGGAAATTAATAACATTGTCAGAAGGTCGAATTGCAGATAAGCGGAAGTTTTCCAGTACAGCTGAAATCGATACGAATCGTGTGCATGCCGATAAAGAATTGTATGTTTCTGAACGACTGAAGCGCATCGCAGGTTCACGGGCGAGCTAACTGCGATTAGCAATTGTTGTGTACGAAGCGCATCTAAGCAAAATGCGATCGTATTGTCGATCTGTTTATTGATAGTAAGATGTTCACGCATATTTATAGTGCGTCTGAACCGCCGATTATAGGTTTAAGGATTCCATAATAAGGATTGGACGAGTTACTTTTTACTCTTAACGATCAAAGGAAGTGACAGAACAATACATTTTTTTTTGTTTTCAAGCAGTGGTGACCAATCTTTTTAGCACCGGACTAATCCAGAGCACTCCTTAATATTATAGTATTTAAAATTGTAAATATTTGATTACAAAACCACTAAGTAATATGGAATTAAAGTTACAAACAAATATTGAAAATACTGACACAAAAAATACGCAAATCGTGCAATTTTCTTTTCTACCTCGTGCATCGTGCAAGATATTTCGCAATCATATTGCTCGCTGGAACATGTGGCATTAATTTGGTAAAACTATATTAAATTAGCGGGATAATATCTGAGATATAAATAAATGGTTGGCGGGCCGCTAAAAGTTAGTAAGCGGGACGCATGCGGCCCGAGGCCCACGGGTTGCTCATCCGTGCTTTAAAGGGATCCGATGACCGCCAATTTTGAAAGCTCAGACATATAAAACTTAGCTGCGAAGGCATGGATATACACCAGCCAATAAATCTATGGAAATTAAAAATACATTACATTTATCTTAACATAAAGCATAGAATCCATTTTGTATGATATTAGACACCATCATAAAACATTATTAACTCTATATCACGAAAGCAACTCTGCAATATAAAGCCCGCCGAGTAACAGGCATATGTAAAATATGCTCGAATATAATTCGCAATTACATGTTTAGTCGACATGAACTCTTCTGTGGGCACGCGGCGGGGTCCGCCCAGACCAATTAAAAATGCGCAATTATAAATTTGGCCAGCATAAAATTTTATATACTTTTTTATTAAATGGCAGTTTTTAGCCTGCTGGTATTTTTAATTTCAGGCTAGATCCTTAACATGTCTCAGCGTAGTAACATTTTTTTCATAAAGCGAAATAAAATTGTTGCGTTTATGTCATTGCGCGATATATTAGGATTGTTCTTTTTAGTACGTAAGTAACCTTATCGTCGCTGAATGCGTTTGAAAAAAAAATACGTATACAATTATTTTTACGTCGATTTATCTCTGCACCACCCCAAGGTTTGGCTGGAAGAAAAAGCCGTTTGACATTACGTCCGTCCTTGTACGTTATAAGTCGTGAAAACTAATTTTAAATAAAATAATAAATAAATTGATAGACAGACATAGAATGTTTGTTTTGAATTTTGTTTGCTTATAGAATTAACACTAATCAAGGAATTTGAGCAAGTTCAAACTTATTTGGATTTGGACTGCCTTTAATTTTATTTTGAGTTGAACAATATCCCGAAACAAATTGAACCTTCAATTTAGGACTTTTAGGGAGAACTGTTTTGAAAAATATAGTGATTCAGTAAAACAATACATTGATGACCATAACATGTGGTGTTAGCTGTCTATCGTGTGTATATTTTCTCTTATCCCTGCACTATTCTTATGTAGACTGGGGACTAGGGACTGCCTCGGGCATAAAGACCGCCTAAACTTAATTTTTTTTATCCTGTTCTTACTTAACTACGGAGTTTGTATACTTTTCCTTTGTCATAAGTGCTTAGGAAACTAAACTTAAAAGAAAAGTATAGAAACAAACCTTAAAGTAGGGAGACTGACTTTGATGACTAACAGCGTCCTCCTTCAGACAGATTATACTTCGCAACCCTGAAAACCGGCTACAAACCGAAACCGACGCGCAACAGCAAGTACTTCCACATCGAGGATGAGATCGTCTACGAAAACTTCTACTTCGACTTCGGTCCCTACCACCTGTGCCACCTGTACCAGTTCTGCAACAAGCTCAACGAGGAGCTGGAGAAGAATCCGAAGAAAAAGATCGTGTTCTATACAAGTAACAATGAGACGCTTAGGCTTAATGCCGCCTACCTCATTGGGAGTTATCAGGTATTGATTTCGAAATGATATCGCTTTAGTAGTATATGTAATTTTAGAGAATTTTACTTTATGTTAAATTCTCTAAAACCATATACATACATAAAAAAAATATTTTTTTTGCCAAGGGAACAAAGCATGGATAGACATCCTGCCGATAGAGGGACAGAAATAAATAAAAGTGTGCGTCTCAAGACGCCCGACAAAAGTGAAAATTTAAACTAATTTAATTTTCTTAATTAATCTCACATTACGTTAGAAGATTCTGGAATGTTCCAAGGATTATCTTCTGCTTGTTCCATTATATTTTACCGACTTCAAATATCTTTTCAATGTTCTCAATTCAAATGTTTATATATTTTGTTTATTCGAATGTTTCTTATTTGATAGAACATTCTTTGTAGATTGTCCCATAAAATTTTCAAAAAATCATTTCATTAGTTTGTTTTCTTAAATAAAAAATAAAAAACCACATAAAATCAGTCGAACCGTCTGCTTGCTTGTCAACCTTTGTCTATAGAAAAAGCTATATAAATCCTTATTATCTTCGCTAGATGATATGCTTGCTCACCTGCACAGCAGAAGCTACCGTACTATCCTACTAAGACACCAAACAATTATTCATTAAAAAAAATATGGAATAACATCTCAAGTAATAAGTCACCATATTACCGATTTTTCTAATGAAGAGGCATCTTGGCTATCTTCCCTAGATAATATATGTGGAACCATATTCGTATCTAGGGTTATTTTACAGGGTGGGCACTAGACCATCCTGGGGTGGGCAATTGACCATCCTATGGTAGGCATTAAATTATTCTGGGGTGGGCACTATACTATCATGGCTACACCATCCTGGTGTGGTCCACCCGGCTCCTCTATACATACCCATGGTAAAGAAACCATACAATATTTATACTAATATTATAGAGCTGAAGATGTTGTCTCTTTGTCAGTTTACAGCTAAAAAACTCTTATATCCTGTCTAGATAATATACCTGGGCGGGTCCCCAGCGGCGGTGTACAAGCAGCTGACCGACGGGAGCGAGTGGTCGCTGCTGAGCTTCCGCGACGCATCCGGCGGCCCGCCTCTCTTCGACATCTCCCTGCTGGATGTGCTGCACGGGCTCAAGGTGGCACACGATGCCCGATTCTTCGATTTTGGCCACTTCGACGACGAGCAGTATTTGTTCTACGAGGTAGGTAGTTTACTTGATGTAGATATAAACTGAAAGGAATCTACCTCCTTTGACTAGTGGCTTTTGCTTTACATACCGAAGGTTTCGAATCTTTCGGAGTGATAATGCATTAGAGCTGTGTAAAGACGGGATAGGGTAGGGTAACACGGGCTGATCACTCGATTCGATTATCTGAAAATTAAGATCTCGATAGATCGGCTAGATATAAAAATACATTCATGTGATCTGTCTCCGATCATGTTTGATATCCGCCCTTATGGGGTTATGCGATATATACTTGGTTCTGCGAGGCAGAAACAGAGCGCAACTGTGCGTACTAATACACTTGTGCAATATATTATCCTGAGCAGTTCAATCATCTCTGAGTGTGCTCACGGTTGCTGATCAGATCTGTCAGCTACAGTGACCAAATTAAATTCGACAAAGAGGATATTAATCATCTATCTATTTGCAATATTTCTTCATTTTTTTGTATGTCTATATTACGTATAAGTTTTAGTCCAAGCCTACGCCAGTGGTTTTTTGATAACTGGTCGACGCAGTTACTAAGCCTTGCCTTCAGCATCCCAGGTCGTGAGTTCAATCCCCACCTGAAAAGATTATTTGTATTACCTACAAATAATTTTATACCTACAAATAGCATCTGTGTATTTGTTGTATGTGGAATTTATCTATGCAAAACGCCCTTGCAACACAAGTCATGGAACTTAGGACAAAAGTTGTTTATACATTCTATTCATATTCCAGAAAGTGGAAAACGGCGATCTGAACTGGATCGTCCCGGGCAAGATGCTTGCCTTCTCGGGACCCCATCACCGCTCCAGGCTAGACCGGGGCTACCCTTTACACAGTCCGGAACACTACCATCAATACTTCCGAGCTAACCGAGTAACGACTATCGTGAGATTGAACAAAAAGTCGTACGATGCGAGGCAGTTTACCGCTCACGGCTTTGAGCATAGGGAGCTGTTCTTTGTCGACGGATCTGTACCTTCCGATTTGATAGTGAACAGGTTCATAAGGATTGCGGAGGTGGCTAAGGGAGCAGTAGCGGTTCATTGCAAAGGTATATATGCATTTGTATATTAGATTGTTATCTTTCTAAAGGCCGCGTTAAACTTTATGACCGCTCTTAATCCTGACATTGAGGTGCGAAGAATACAAAGTTAGTTACGAGTTGTAAATGAAATACCACCGCTTGTTGAAATGCTGTAACGCCGCTTGATTTTAATTGTGTTAAGGCTAATTCCTTCAAAAAGAGCTGATTTTAAATTGTTATTCTGATCACTTGAAGCTACAAACATTTATAATTTACAAGATAAAGAGACTATTGATTTCATAGCAACCACCACTATTTATATCTTTTTTTTTATTTATGGAAAGGGAGACAAACGAGCAAACTGTTCACCTGATGTTGAGCGATACCGTCGCCCATGGACACACGATGTCCGAAGATTCGTAAATGCGTTGTAAACCTGGGAAAATTAATAGAATAGGTTTATGGATAGGATAAGGTCGAGTTTAGTGATTTTGAGGGGAAAGAAGTAGGTAAAGAAAAGGGAATGACCATCCAGCAAATTGTTGACTTCGTAAAGGGCGCTGGTACTTTCGTGGGCGAGCGCGGCCGTAGTGTAGGAAAAGTTATTCTCTACGATCTATATTATATTTGTAATACTTATCTTATTTGTGATAATTACTCTCTTTAATTTGTACAGCGGGCTTGGGCAGAACGGGAACTCTGATCGCGTGCTACATGATGAAGCACCACGGCTTCAGTGCGCGGGAGGCCATCGCCTGGCTGCGCCTGTGCAGGCCCGGCTCCGTCATCGGCCACCAGCAGTGGTTCTTGGAGAAGTGAGGCATTTGAGAAGATTTATGCTTTATGTCTGGGGTTTAGGGTACAAATTCATTTGCCATAGGGTTCTGGTTCTGGTCCTTGGAAAACTATGTGTTGAGTGCATTTATATTTTATGTGGAGGTTTAAGGCTTAATTTTTTTTATTGGGGCCTAGCCAGTATCAGTGTTTGTGAAAAGTATATGCTGTATGCATTTGCACATTGTGTATTTGGTTTAAGGTTTAAATTTATTTGAGATTGGGGCTTAGCTACCATCAGCGGTTGTGAAAAATAATACTGTGTGCATTGATTCCTAACATGTGGGGTTTAAAGCTTAAAATTCTATACAATTGGGGTTTAGCCACTATCAAGCATTCTTGAACAAGTGTGTGAAGTAAGTGCATTTACACTTTATTTATGAGGTTTGAGCATTAAAATAAAAAAAGCAAAAGACCAAAAAATCAAATTCTCCTTTTTCCGTCCTTAATTTTAAATGTCAGAGTTAAATACTTTTTTTTTCGTATTGTTTTAATTCTATCTGATATCGCAACTGATTCTAATGGTAATAAATGGTACTCATGTTACAGTTTTATATAATATACGTGCAATTTTATACTTTGTTACACATTTACACGTTACGTGGAAGCAACTTCTGACGTTATTTCTTCCCTTAGAAAGTTCAATTTTATTTAGCATAGCTCTCAGCAAAGACCATTTACAACTGCGTCTCTTAGTTATAGTAGTATATTATTATTTTTCAAACAGCAAAATTTAAGTTCTCATGCGTGAAAAAGTTTTTTTTTCGTAATGTTTTGTCTACTATCCAATATCGCAACTGATTCTAATGTTAATAAATGGTACCCATTTAAAACGGTACACGCAATTCTAAACTTTGTTTTACACTGTAAAAGCAAGTTTAAACGTTATTTCTTCTTTTATAAAGTTCAATTTTATTTATATTCTTAAATGGTGTGAACACAAGTAATTTTATACCTTATTCCAATGTCTACAGCGTCCAACCTCGAATGCACGCCGAGGGCGATGCGTATCGGCGGCGGCACAACATTACTTCGCTGCCTGTCTTCTCTCGTGGAATATATTGCACGTTGCCACCACCCGAGATTGAAAAGCCCAGCATTGGCGAGCACAAACCTGTATCTCTGCAGACTATACTGACGAGCAAAAATACTAACAAGGTACGTAGAATTTATTTTTAGGCGATTAGCGCAGAAAATTAAAGAAATAGGTTAGATTTAGATTGCGTTTTCTATATGATAAGGTGGCAAACAAGCGGAATGTTCGTCGAATGTTAAGCGGTTACCGTAGCTGATGGATTGCAAACTTCCATTATACTTAGTATAATAGTGATCGCTTCCCTATTTTCTTTTCTTAATTCTATGAAAGCCCCCCCCCCATCTTCTCTTTAGTAACTAGAGAGAAGATGGGGGGGGGGGCTTTCATAAAATTAAGAAAAGAAAATAGGGAAGCGAATCACCATACACGTCAAAATAACTTTTTATGGCACAAAACTACAAAAACAAATAAAAAAGATAAACTTTTTTCTTTATTACTTTATTAATATGCTCATGTCTAAGTCATTAAAAGTCAATAGTGACGATATTCTAGACAGTGCTAGCAAATCCGAGGAACATGAAAGTAAATACTAGTGTCACATACAAATTTGCACCCGTAACATAAAAAATACTATACATATGTTGTGCATCTTGTAAAAAAATATCTACATTTCATTAGCTTTCAAATGAGGTATACAACATATGATAACTGGTTTAATACCAAAGATATGACAAACAATAGTGCGGGAATCAACAAAAGGGTTGCCGAGCAAAGCAGGTGCATTCAATATTTTTCATAGTTCAAAACAATGGCAGATTCAATTAATATTGATTTACCACTGAGTAAACATAATCTAAAGATGAATAAAAACCACGAAGCGCATGTTCATTCTAGCAGACACGGTGTTGCCGGAGTGAGACTGAAGGCGGGGAGGAGGCCGATGACCTCGCACGTATAGCTGATCAGGCACCGCGCCGAGTCGCCACACATTATTCATTTATTGCAAATTTGGGCCGAAAATTATAAACTTAATTTAACATAAATATGATGACAATCCAGTACAGAATGCTGTCTTTTAATATTGTCAGTGACTCATCGGTCCCAGTGTTTGTTTAAAAAACTACCTTAGATATCTGTAGCATATTAAATGTCCCGTTTAATCATTACTCAGTTATGTTAACTAGTAACTGTGTCAACATATATATAATTTTGCAGTTGGACAACTCAAACGCGCTGAACGCCAACGAAGCCGACACTGAGAACAACGTGACGTCCGTCATCGGGAAGTATAAGACCACGCCCACTCCGATGCTTCCTACAAAAACAGTATTCTCACCCAAACTCAACTATATGATGCCTACGAACAATATACGGAATTCCAATAGCACCAATCTCAAACCACAACCGAGATTAATTAATTCTACGTTGAAATCCCATTATGCTGCCAAAACCTCGACATTCCCACCAACTAGAGGCGCCAATAGCCAAGCGAATAAACTAGTGGCAAGTGTGAAGTCATCGTTCACGGGTAAAAATAGCTTCCACGGTCAAAGAGCGAACTTAGCCCGACCGGCCATAGGCTACACTCACGGAAGCAGTCCCTTGAAAACCTTCACCCGGAAGGCGGCGAGCGTATGCAAGATGACGTCAAATGACACGCAACCAGTAAACACGCTCAGCAACGTGACATCACTGTCTGCATTAACAGAGAACTGTCACTTGAACGGCAAAAATCGCTTACCATCAGAGCCCAATTTGAAAACTGTCTCGCAGTCCAAAACCGGTTCGCCTAACGTCGCCGCGCGTAAAAAACTCATGATCCGTTCGAATTCGAGCAACAGGAAAAAGATGCCTAAAAGCCTGGCTAAGAACGGATTAGAAGCATCTCAGGAGTTGTCTTCCAGCGATACGAACATAACAAACATATCAGCGGACTCTTTGGACGCCCCGTTCAGGTTTAGAAGGAAACGCGACAAATCCAACAGCCCCGAACCTATGGACTGCATAACCAACTCAATTATAACCGCTGACGTCACGCCTGATAACTACGAAGAAACGAATAACTCTCAAGGGAATAAATTATACAAGATAAAGGCGTTAAGAAAAAAATGCCCCGCATTTGGTGTGAGTCTTCTAAAGAAAGAGAGTGTCCAAACCCGTTCGAGCAGTTGCGCTAGTACGTCGAGCGTTAAGAAAAAATGATTTTTGCATATTTTATAACATTTCTCGCGTAGTGTCTATTATGTGTTTAGAAGAGCGCATAGCGCGTTATAAGTGTTGGTGGATTTGTTTAGGCGCTTCCTAACGTGCGACTAAATGTAACTTTTTCTAAACTCTTACCCGCTAGAAATATAAGCCGACAGATTTATAAAAAAACTAATATCTGGTCTAAACAAATTTGTCGACATACCGTGTACAGAAAAAGATTTATCCTAATATAAACCCCAACAAAGGATATGCCTAATTGTGATGGAAAATTTATGTATCTTTACACAGAGACAATTTTTGCGTTTAAATTTGACGTCTAATAATATTGTCTCAAGTATAATTATGGCATTTATTTTTTTCTTTTTATTGTTTTTTTTTTTAGTATCTTTATTGTTCTATTATATATTCACATTTGCAATATTAAGTTTTAATGTGTTGTCAGAATAATTCAGTAGATTCCTTTATTTGGCTTAAATTGAAGTATACTCTAAATATTTTATTTCTATGTTCACACATATGCAATTATTTTTTATAAGTTATCGCAGTTTTTCGTATTTTATTTTGTTTAATGTTATCATTTTTTTTATTAAATGTTCATTTTACGTATATTATGTATAAGTGTGCATGTCATATAAAATATATTTATCGATGATGTAAACAAATCAGGAAAACATTTTGAAACATGTATGACATTGAATCTAATTATTTGTTGACATTAAGCAATTATTGGAAATCGATTTTTTTTATTTAATTTTTAGTTTACTCTTGTTTTTGAAAATATAGTCTTTATTCTTTAGCCTGAGACAATCATATTAGACTGCGTGTAGTTAGTCGCGTTAGTTGTAAGAAGAAATATTTTTATAATTAACAAATTATTACATGATGAGGATATGCCATTTTTCCTTAGCCTCTATTGAGCCTTGTTATTCAGTTAGTCCTTACTATAGATACATAGTGATCTTTGTTTGCTATGTTTACTTGTAGATTGTTCTTGTTAGTAGAGATATAACCTAACATTGTTTCAGTTTTATGTCCTAGCCACTTGTCTTAGTAAAGATTTCTTTTAAGTAATCTTGTAGACACTGAGATATTGCATTCACTAATATTTTAATGGTCTTATTATTCTTAAAGACGTTGTTTTTGTCTAAAAGCACCCATAAACTGTGTTTGAAAAATTAAAAGTATTACATATATTGTGGTATCAGCATTAATATTATTTGTAATACACAGAATGACTGCCGAGTCACTTTCAATACTTTAAGACGTTATATGTGGGATCATATATTATTTAAAATAAATATCGATTTACCACTAAGTAAATATAATCTACAGTTTAAAAATTTATTACGTAATTTATGTTAATCCGAGCGGACACGGCGTGGCTGAGACGGAAGGCCGAGGGTGGGTCGACGGCCTCGCGTACCTGGTGATCACAGCTGCCATTCTTCATTTATTGGAAAATTTGGGCCAAGACTCACCAATCACCTGTATATGTAATAAAATCTTGCCATTTTAATTTGGTTTGCTCAAGCAACTCTCTCAGTGTTTTCAAGTTCAAATATACTAACCCATAGTCACAAACTGACGTGGAACGAATGTGTTGTGTTTTACTTTGAATTATATTTAGTTGTTAGTCCATTGAGGAATCCGATACCTTCCTTTAACCCATTGTTGTTACTAGTAACATAGATGTCACAAGTACAGTCGAGGTAAAAATATGTTGTTTTCTTTAGTTATAGTTTATGAACGCTTTTTATTTTCATTTTACAAATAAATGAAAATACGTCAAAGAAAATGCTGAGTTAACGAAAAATAAACTCGGAAGTATTGTGGTTGTGTTTTGTTTTGTGTGGTGCTTAAATGTATGTGAAATAGTGTTGTTTATATAGATCAATGTACTTTTTATTTTGTTGTACATAAACTCATTAATATCCTTAAAGTATACATATAACATAAAAGTGCTGATATCCCTTGGTGTACGTCGTGTCAAGCGTAAGCAATTGGGCCTAGTTATAAAGTAAAAAAAATGTTAAAAAAGTTACTCGTCCCTTAAGAAATGTTAATTTAGAAAAACATTGCCGTTATGCTTCTCTATGTTGCTGTTGTGATCATTTAAACATTTAAAGTATGAATGACTTTTGAGGATGCCGGATGGCCATGTCTACCCTTTTATTTTCCCACTCCTATCCCCTCCAAATCCTTACACCCGACCCATCCCTATAAACCAATTGTATCCAATTTCCTATGTTGACAACTCGCAACTCTCCGGATGTTGCGTGTCACTTCACTTACCATGAGGTGATCCGTCTCCTCATTTGTCTTTCTTTCCATAAAAAAACTGTTTGATACTGTTTTAAATGGATTTTTAATACGAGAACTGTTCACACCCGTGCCTGCAGTTCACCATCGGTGACAAGCGCCTTGTGGTAACTTATGTATACTCTAAGTTAATATCCAAATAACAGAATCGACTAAAGATTAAAAACTTCATACTAATTAGAAAAGTCAGTTTACTATAGTAATTCCTTAGTTGGTTTTTGCCCCGACTGTCCGCCGTTATATACACATTTTTACAAGAAACTGTCGCGATTCTACAGCGTTTACGAATTTAGATGTTCATATCATATTTGTATTGATCACATTAAAAACAAAGATCTGTAATTATGTACACATAGCATCATACAAATTGGTTACATTGTTGATAGTACCGTTGTCTACGTGATTTTTGTACGAAAAAAGAAATAATATTGTACATAAAATTGAAGTGTTGAGATTACTATTGTACAATCAAATACAAAAATGCTATCATTTAAATTTAAATAAATCTTGTAGTTTTTCTATGTTTATTAGTTATTACTAATTATTTAACTATTTTGTTAATATTTATTTAGTGAATTAGTCTTAATTCTTGGCTGAATACAATATTAGTTGCTGCTAGCGAAAATTTCGAAAAAAAAAAATAAGTTGTACTTTAATAATTGTTTATGGTAATGCATAAAGATCTGCCGGTATTGTATTAAATGTTGCTAGCTAAAAGAAATTATAATTTTCCAGTGAGAACTTTCCTTCGTTATATTAGATTCTTACGCATTGTCGAAAAAAGTACACTTTTGGATTATAGATTAATAAAGACTATGAAGTTAGTATCGGCAAACAACTAGTGAGACTTTGATGAACATTATTTTTTTTTAATGGATAAAAAAAATGATTATCTGTTTAATGTATAGTAAATGACATATACGTCATGAATCAATTGATATTCTTCGTTACTTGTGGTTGCAATTGTGACATGAGATCTATGCCGTTCCTAAATATAAAATGATGACATATTAGAAAATTATTGTATTGTAATTTTTATCATTGTTATTATATAGAACGTGTATAAGTTATACATGTTGTAAACCATGGCAGGAAATCTTATGAAAAAAAATAATTATTACATTTGAATCTTTCAGTTCATAGTTACAGCTTGTGTGTGCAAGCCTAGCGCCAAGGTCATCGCAACCTTACGAGGCAGCTTATGTTTTATTATCCTTTACTTGATCATAGTTTAAATTTATTTTTAATTTAATAATTAGGAATGATGCGGATTAATAATAATTGCTGTTGTGATTTTTTTTATTTATATAGCATGTTAATGCGAAGAGTATGCGACTTCGAAATTGTGTATTTTTAATAAGGAGAAATTAATATTGTTAATTTTATTGTTACCATAATTAATTGCAGTTATTTTTATTATTAAAGTAGAAATAAGCAACAACTTTTCCTTTAAGCTGGTACGCAACACGGGGCTTGGTTTCTTAAATGTTGGTCACCTTTTTCCAGATATCCAAAAATAAAACTTTACTTTTTCCAAGAACTCACTACACAAACACTTCGTTTGTTAGTTCATACTATAAATGTTGAATTTCGAAAGTCTACAATTCTAACTTTTGTACAATTATTGTTTTTAGCCATTGGTTTTTGTAGAAATCAAAAACAATGAGTTTTATATAAAAATGTAATATTGTAACAAGTTTTGGTCTAAATAAAATATTACCGAAACTATTACTGTGCAGTAAAACCTAAATTATTGCATTAAATTAAACGATTTCGAGGCTTTTGTCGCGGTTTATTATATAAAATGTTTTTATTTTTATTATTATTGAAAACTTGCAACATTCGTGTTGACAGATAAGACAGGTATACAATTCTATATAGAATTGTATACAATGGATTTCCGCAAAGTAACGCCTGATTCTATTAATTAGATAAGACAGGCGTTTGACATCCTGATTTCACTCGTTAATCTGGCAATACCGTCAGAATATAAATTAATTTTGGTCCGATCTACGCAGTAGCTATATTTTATGATGAAGTTTGAAATTTAGATATTTCTTTATTACAATTGACTTGCGAATCATCCTTGGTAGGAAACGGTGTTCTTTTGAGAACATTTTTGACCTATCAAATCTGATGTAATGGTTGACATCAAGTTATGAAACACCTGTTTTATCCGTAAACACGAATGCTGGAAAGTATTCGAAACACCGGGTGATCGAAAAATTAACAAAAAGGATTATTTAAAATGTCGAATATTCGCCCAAGTTTTATAAATGATATTGCATTAATTTCGGAGTCACATATGAAATTTTTATATAAATTTTGTATATTATTATAAATATATAAGTAAATCTATATTATAATATGATGAAATAGAGAAATATTATGGTTTATTATTAATATAAAAGTGTTTTTTTCTCTGTCTGGTGCGTATAAAAGTGGGGTACTAGGGGACCATAACATTGAAATTGTTATTCGCTACATTACGTAGGCACATTTTCAATTTATACTTCTAATATAATTGTGTTGTTATCCGGAGACCTAATCGTTTACTAATACAATGTGCACTGTTCACTTATAAGATGTATGCAACCATCGGATGTCGCCCGACGGCGTACAAGAGAAACGCTTGTGCTTATTAAAAAAAGATATATTCCAATTTACCTCGTTGTTTCACTCATTGGACTTTATTGTATCCTATATTAAGGTCACATTCGGAACACTAAACAACTATATGAAATGAAATCGGCTTTAATATTAGCCCGATCTACACAGCTGACGATATGCAGAATTGACAAGTGGCATCAGGACATCAAAGCCCTCAGTCCTACCCGTGACTATGGGTTTTACAGCACCCAGGGTTCGAAACCTCGGATGATAAAATTTCAAAATAACCCACGATAAAATCCGTAAAGTTGTTTTATTTAAAATGTTATTGCAATGATATTGATTACATTATGGAAAACCAGTATAAATTTTAAATTTTTGTTTTGACTGATACGTTGCAATTACCATTTTTAATTTGAAAGTTTCTCTATCCAGATAGATGTATCGGAATTCCTAATGAAACTTAAATATTTTTTTATCATTTATTTCCACAGTGATAACCGACCGGCATTTGTAGTGGTTTCAATATATGTAATCAAATGAAAATACCTAGTTCAACGGAGGTTTGGAAGCCCAACATAGAAATAGCTTAGCAGTAGCTTTTGTCGCTGCCGAGGGCACGGTTCGAACCGGGTAAGTACCACGACCTCGCAGGACACAGGTGTGAAGTAGGGGAGCTTCCTCGAGAACTCCTGCCTTAGGCCGGTCAGACGGCCCCTTCCCCTCCCCTCAAATGACAGCGGTAATAAAAGATCATTTACCCCAGGGGGGTACCAGAAATCCTGGAGAATCCCCCACTGGGCATCCACGGTCAG
>JAOCPS010410588.1:0-12140 GCA_025505425.1 Graphium colonna | reverse complement strand
GTCATTAATACGCGTTGAGTTCCATCGGGTGTGCTTGCTATTGAAGTCCCCTGCAAGTATGGTGGATCCTCCTATAGGGGAGACGCCGGATGGCCATGTGTATGTGTACCCTTTTCTTTTCCCACTCCTTTCCCCTCCAAATCCTTAATCCCGATCCCATCCTACTCAATTTCCCAGGTTGACAACGCACTTGCGAGTCAGGATATTGCGTGTGCCTATGGGCGACGGGGTCGTTAAATAAAAATGCTTTAGTACTAAGAGATCTATCAATGCTAATACGTATGTATTTAATTATATATAAATAACAATTTTAATAGTTTATTTAATTTATTGTATATTAAAAATTTGATGACGGTCTATTTTATATTCCAAGAGTTAAGGAGATCAAATTTATAATCATCGTAAAAAACCAAAATATTTCGGCGCCATAACTATTTCGTTTTAAAGAACAACATTTTATTTACCTGAACGAACAAAATATAAGATTTGTAAACAAAAACATTTTATCCAAATATTTGTTCGAATTCCACTTATAGAAGGAATGTTATCTGAATTTCGTAATAATGCCCATTTTATTTTTTTATGTTTTGATTACCTTGTTCTCCCATTATTAACGAAATTCCAAGAAATGTTTCATCCTACTCCAAATGAGATAAACAAAAATTAAGACTTTCTTAATTGTAAGAGAGAAAAACCGGCTTATTGTATACTTTTTTTTAGTCTTCGTGTTTTTATTTTCTATTTTCTCTAACTTTTGTTTAGTCTTCGTGTTTTTATTTTCTATTTTCTCGAAAATCGATGTCCTCATGATAAGATCTACGTCTTATCTAACACGGTCAATTTAGAAATACACAAGACAATACATGATGCACATTACATAGCACATGAACAAACACCCAGATCCGAAACAACTATCTGTAGGCTGTACAAATAATTGCGAGTGGGAATCGAACCTACGGATCTACGACGCCCCAGCTAACATTTTGGAAACTGCGCCAAGCGGCCATCAAAGGACAATGAACAAAAGTGGTACCAAAAATTCTCTTGCATCAAGATTATTAAGTAATTATTTCCATAAGTTCTAACGGCATTACGTTTCATGGGTTTGGTTTGTGGACAGGGAATTTAATTTAAAGTATAAAGGTATGAACTCTGCTTTACCTACCTGACGTTTACACAATCTGTCATAAAGATTTGGAATGCAATAGAAACTATTTTCGATGAATCGATTTTATCAAATATCTCCGCAACCCGGGTTTTCTTTACGAAAAGAACTTTTATAGGAGTTAAAATAATAAGTCTAGTGTCCAATTTGGTACGGTATGCCATATAAAAATGGGCATAGCAAACATGAAGATTTTATGCGCCATCTTAGCCACTCTTCCACGATGGGGATGACATGTTGGTCACAGAAGAAAACTGATCTTGTTAGCACTATTTATGCGTCAAACTGGAATTTGGATGACGAGGGAAAACCTACCTATCGCAGCGTACGTGCTACGTACTTTTTGTTGGAAAACCACTTCGATGCGAGTGCGTAAAGCGCCTGACTTCCTATATGTCAAAAGGCCAAGTGACCCTGATGGAATTCCCGTCAACGTACTAAGGAAGTAACTTTTCGAAATTATAGAAATAAAATGAAAATTAATACTGTTTTTAACGCTCCTTTCTCATCTTATACTCTATGTTATTTAGGTCTAAAACGGAGCAATTTGTGACACTTATTGCGTTCGAATGAACTGTTTACATATGTATGTTAATCTAGTAGCAATGCAATATATTCAAAATGCAGAACTGGTCTGATAATGGAGTCGTAAGGAGACCAAAATAAATATGTGACGAAAAAACATACCTTAAAGTTAGGGCGATTGGTTTAGCTATAAGTTAATTACAAAATCCAGGGTATGATGTTTTTATTTTAGTTGATTGACAATTTAAAATCTCTTTTAAATTAAACAACTTTACAAATTTTAGCGCGGTTTATTTTTAAATTTTATCACCTGACGTTCCGAACACTTTACAGCGTTCATAGTCACGGGTAGGACTGAGATGTTTGATGTCCTGATGTTGTTTAATATAAAATGTAAAATTTTCGCGTAGTCTTGAAATAGAAAACAACTTGGCATGCACTTTGACAAAACACACACACAACAAAGGTGAAATCGCAAGCGCAAGCCACGTGAGCGTGATTCCACTGACCAACTGAAATTAGCCTAATCAATTGTCAGACGATAAGGTAAAGAATAATTTAAAAGGATAATGTACATACATATCTTAATTATTTTTAACCGACTTCGTAAAAAGTGAAGGTTCTCAATTGTTTTTAGGTATGTTCGTATATCTTCGTCATTTATTAAGTTCATAAAAGTTCATTTTAAAAACTATTACTTCATCTAAAAAATTTACTTTTGAAATGATCTCATAAAATTTCCATAAAAATCGATTCAGTTATTTGCTTTCTGAATTCGGGTGTAAATCCAAATAACCGAAAAAATATGTCTCGAAAGTACACTTTTAAGGCATTTTAAATAGGTTTTTGTAATATTCCGTTAAAATAATCTTGTTAATTACGAACTTTACTGATGTTTATCATCAGACTCTAGATAGGTCTGCCATCACTACCAAAAGTTGACCGAATACCGTATCTAGGTGTTCTAAATACTTTGAAAACAATCGATTATCGCGAAAATATGGGATAAAGTCTGATTGATGACGCGGCGTTCTTGTACGAAAACAAATGTGCCCCATCAGTGGCGTGATAGACCCTCCGTCACCCGTCATGTAGCGTGACGTCGTCCTCATTTCAGACATGCCTCTCCTTAACGTGAACAGACAGACGCTTTATGTAATGAATGTAACACGCAAAATATATGCATAAATTTTGTTTGTATTTCACCAAGGTATTGTGAAGTTATAAAGTGTTTTGTTTTGCTAAAATGTATTCTTGTGAGTTAGTTGAATGTTGTTTCTGAGACTTACGCGAATTTTAGGCGTTTTAAATTAAACAAGTATACTGATTTTACCGCGGTTCATTTTTTTAATTATATCACTGGATGTTTCGAACCCTTTACAGCGTTCATGGTCACGTATAGTGACACATCTCAGTCCTACCATGAATGCTGTAAAGGGTTCGAAACGTCGGGTGATAAAATATCAAAAATAAGCCGCGATAAAATCCGTAAAGTTATTTAATTTGGCTTTAAGAATACATGTCAAGGGATGACTAAAAATGTGTTAATATTAACGAGTTAACAACAAGAGTGAGTGGCATTGATTATAGACGATCGATCAAGTTGTATCCAAGACATGACTCAATGTAGATGTTAAAAGGCAAGAGGCTTTTTCAGAGTTAGTTCATTGTGGCTGATGGTTATGAAGCAAGATGGAGAAAGTACATCATAAGCTCGAAAATCCATTGTAAGATGGCTGAAGCGCGTAACAGAATGTAATGCAACTCTACGTTCGCACTAACGAAACATTCACATAAACATATGTTAAACTTTCTCTATTTAGTCACTAAATCAAATTAATTTCGCATCATAATTTTTTTTTCAAAATATCAACCATTTTTTTAGAAATACTTTGACATGGAGAAATATTAAAAAATTATGTGAAAGTATCGTCAGTGCGCACGTGGGGTAAGAAAAAGAATGGCAACGTACACGGGGGCGGGCAGCATTGCGGGCGGCGTGTCGAGCGGAGCGGGCGCGGAAGCAGGCGCGGGCGCGAGTGCGAGTGCGGGCGGGAACGGGTATGCGTCGTTCGCGTCGTCGCACTCTACCTTTACCGGCGGCTCGTCCGCCCGTCGCCGTTTCCTCTCACCGTGCTCCCACTCCTCCGCCGATTCGCTACATCTGCGTACACGCAACACCTAAGCTGAGCGCTAACACACGCAGCGCAAGAGTGTGAGCTGCCACGCGATCGATGACAAAGAAACACGCATAGAATCCACACGCATCCACACATCTACTCGGTAAATCGGGCTAACTACGTTATAAATGATTTATAGATGGTTACTTTACAACGTGCCTCCCTAAATGTCTTAAGATGATGCCCTTAACCAGATGTCTGTGCCGGTACGTGCACGTGGTAAAATACGTATATGCATCAAACGTTTGATTCGTTGCGTGCTTGTGTATGTTTAAACATTAAACAGGGGAAAGGAGTGCTATGGAACTAGAGTACGTTTTCTCCATTTATAATTGCGTAATAATATGATAAATTTAAAAGTCCGAGCCAATAACTGAGTGACGACACTACTGCTATCTTTTATTTGCGCCCGATAAAAAGTATTTACTCGCTCGCTTATGCAATATCGTACCACGCGATTGGAACGTAATCGTGAGTGCATATAAAAATCGTCACTGCCGCATCATGAACGTAGATAGTCTAACATAAGGTGCACATTGGTTTAACGTTGAAGCGTTGAAGATAGATAAGCAGAGTGCAGCGTCCTACGCTCATTGAGTATTTACGAATTGGAGTAGGCTAGCAGTGAGTCAGCGTCCAGATTTTGCCAAAAATACTTCGACGCACGTGCGAAATGCAAGTCAGGACTGCATCTTCATATCATATACAAATACATACAGCCTTGCAAATTCTCCATCTAAATTTGTAATCTGCCTCGATATTGAAGACTATCAGATTCCTTAATACTTGACTGAATATTTGTCATATCATGATCTTTGTGTACACGACTATCGTTGCCTTATAAAGTAAAAGTATGCAACTGTTGGAATAATTCTATCCTACTATGCTTTGATAATTAATTTTACAGAAAACAGCGAAACCGATATCAAACGTTTCAGAAGTGAACTTTTGATTTAAAAAAGAAACTGGTCGACTGATTTTCATGAAAATTACAAGGAACCACCTCGTAACTATATACAGTGAACCCTCCATATAACTCAACCACAACCTCTCTCTATTCAGAAATTTATTTTTTTAATTTATTTCTTAAAAGAAATCATTAAAAACATTTTTCAGACGGTAAGTAATTTTAACCCTTTTTAACCAATAAGCAACTTTTCCTAGTAAGAAACTTTTATATAAAAAAATCATTCAAATGAGTTGCTTATATACAGAATGAATGGTTTCTTGCCCACGATATTAAAGGACAGCACTCGGTACTCGATGCTTTTGGTGGTGGGTGGTTGATGGTTTTGGTACAAAATTTCCAGAAATTCAGCCGCCACGGCTGTGATCAGCTAGTGCGCGCGAGGCCGTCGACCATCCCTCAGCCTTTCGTCTCACTTCGTCCACGCCGTGGCCGCTCGGATGAGCATGAATTACGTAATAATTATTTGACCTTTATATTATGTTTACTCAGTGGTAAATCAATATTTATTTTTAATAATATTTTTATTCTTCATATATGATCCCCATATGTAAAGTCTTAAAGGATTGAAAGTGACTCACCAGTCACGCTGTAGAGCGTTCACTGTATTTCAAATAACAAAAAAATAAAAATCGATTCATAACTTGTTGAAAAAAGAACAAGCATACATACAAAAAAATACAGTCGAATTGAGAACCTCCTCCTTTTTTGAAGCCGATTGAAAATATCATTTGCGAGGCCGTTTTGTTAGCAACGTATCAATCCAACGACGAAACAAGACCAAGATACATTATCTAACGCTGTATAAGTATGTAAATTATTCAAAATGGATAGAGTAAACAATGCGAAGCTATTCCAAATAGACATGATACATCGCCTCTATGCTGCACGTAATAAGGTATATAATTAAACGCTTAAGAGGAAACTAGAATTTCGCGGGTAGACGCAAATGAAGATGCACTCACGCGGTACTCACATTTATATCTTTATTTTACTTATAAGAACACATAAAAAGTATTAAATTTAAGATTCATAAAAATCTAATTTCATATGTTTACTTATATTGCCTAGGTCAATCATATCAAGGAGTCAATCATAATTTATCCTGCGTTAGATGTTTCTTTTCTCTGTAAAAATAACTTTATGTCATTCACTTAAAATCGAATTTACAACACCAAAAACTAATGTCATTACTGTCAAAGTAACGTAAAATTAGAGGGCGGTTTTCGACCGATAAAAATTAAAGACATTCTCAATTCAACTGTATGATTTTTTTGTATGTATGTTTGTTAATTTCTTCGCATGTTTTGAAGCGATTTTAAAAATTATTAGTTTTACTTCAAAGGATATAATATCGTGGTGGTCATATATAATTCTCGATAAAATCGTTCTAAGAATTTTTAAATTAAAAATATTGTTTTAGTGTCGGATTCGCTGTTTTGTGTGAACATAATAATGATTATAATTTTTGTTCGTGATTATGTATCTGGGATTTTTTTGTACATCAACAATGTTTTAATAAAAAAAAAAATAAACTGATAAAATATCAGTGTTAATGTATCTAAAGTAAACTCCCAAAAGTTGCTGCTACATTTAAAGATTCGGATCATTTGAAACACGTATCATTTTAAGGTTTCTTGACGCGTTAAAACATGAGGTTAATCGAACGGTAGTTAGGCAAGACGTGTTGCGTGTGCAAGCGGCCTTATCAGTGACTATGTAAACCCACAAGGAAACTATCAAGTCCTTGACGCGATCAACGCTATTGGCTCCTTGTTATGAGGAAACTTATTCGGTGCACTTTGTAATATGTTTAAGTTCACTTTATATGAACATCTCACGTTTTAAGAAAACTTAAGTATTTGAGCAGAGACGATCATCGTTAGTAGAGCTCGGTGAATAAATAAATTTATTTTAATGTTTCTCATAAGGATAGCAGGACGTTTTTCTTTAACAGTTATGTAAGTTGGTGGTTCGTTTGCCTCCTTTACTATATACATTACCACACCGAATATGCTGATACGTTGCCAACCATCAAATATTTTCTTTTACGTTAACTCAATATTACTTTCTGCTTTTAATTTTACTCTGGTATTCTCTGAAGTTATGCGAAAAAACTGGTCCCTAAGTCGATAAGTGATTCCACGTCAATTCCATTCCATCCATTCAATTATTACTCTAATTTGATTTTTATCTATTTGAATCATTACTATATAATAAAAATCCTAGATGTACAGTCTTGTAACTATCAACACCGAAAATTTCACGTAAAATTGTCAGTTATAACATTAATTTTCTATTTCGCAAATTCAATCCTAACGATAAGAGATAAAGTTGTTTTTACAACTAGATTGTAGTTACTAGAAGCTTTTCTAAAAAAAATAACTGAAACTTTTGTGGGCATTTTACTCAGAAAATCTCCACTCATAATATTTGCGCGCACAATTGGACACGTGGACGTTTTTGAGTTTCTGGATTTTAGGGTTCCATAGTCCACTAGGAACCATTATAGTTTTGTCGTGTCCCTCCGTCTTGGCTAGAAATCCGCCGTTGATGGCACCGATTGTCACGAAAACTTTTGGTGCGGTGTAAATTGAAGTTGGTTTTTACAATTATGATAAATATTTTTTTCACCATCTCCCTATATAACGAAAAGTGATTTTATATATACTTGCAGTCGTCCTAGAAAAGTGTATGGAGTCAACTGCCAAATGAAATTTGTCCTTATTTATTTGTAAAGGTGAAACGGTCATTTTGGGAGTCGGACGGACCATCGTACGACCACGAAATCTGTAAAGTGCACCCGACACGCTCTTGGCCGGTTTTTTTGTGCATCAATGATTTGAAAACACACGGTAAGACTCATCGTGTCATACGCATACTGGTAGAGTGACCAATCGAAAGGCAACGCTAGGCGGCGCCAACTTATCGCAGTTTATCAATCAATCTAGATTCTAGCGCATCCGACAAGTACACTGAGGAATTCGCTATTGGTTGTGCCACCGCGGTGAACGATACGTGAGCTAGCGTGTCTACGTGTTCGTATCGCGAAGGTCGAATACGTATACTATCTCAGACGAATAGTGCTAGAAATTTATTAGGCCGGTTATAGATTTTAGTTAATCGTACGCGTTCGAATACAGCGGATGTGCAAATGTTATTGGTATTTAGATGAATACCATATGAAATTTGTGTTAGCAAACCAAAGTCCAAATGTTTATTTGGCACTAATACAATATTATTTACAATGTCAGATAATAATGTATTTAATTATGTTGCGTTTTTTCTTAATCTTAAGGATTGGCAACGTATAAAAATAAAAAATAATGCTCCTTCGAGGTGCAATCAGCCCCAATTCAAATCGGTACAGTCACCATCACAAAAACGGTTTGTACAACACGACATAGACCTATCTTGCGCGTACATTTCTCATATGTAGTACTATAATACCTCAGCGGCGGATATAAATAAAGTCTTTCTCAACAAATCGTACACTATATTTTAACTATAAACAAATATTTAGCTATGTCGCCGAGTAAATATTTATTTACCGCCTAGGCTAGGAGGCTAGGAGGAAGATATTTATATAGTAAATATTTGAACTGAATTAAATCAGTTTAATTTATACGTCAGTAGATCACATTTTTTTTTCAATAACCGTGTATTAATAAGTTTGTCGACTCCAATGCTATTTTATAATTCTCGCATCTATAAAATTATTAGCCGGCATGCGAGTATAACATAAATCATGCATAAAATCGCTAACATAAAATAATGTGTAAATTATAAATACACTCTAAAAACGCACTTACTAACCTTTTGAAATGTATAAAGTCAAACATATAAAGGGCCATTAGGTAATAAATTGAAATTGTACCGAGGTCTCAATACGACACTAATTACACGTGTCGTACGCTCGCGTGTGTTTACCGTTGGACTTAATACTAATGGATAGATGACACGTGCATCGGCGCAACATAATAACGAGTGTAACAAAGCAGTTCCGCAAATCAAATGGGCAAACGTACTATAGTTAGATGAGTGACGGACATACACATAGCGAGTTATGGATGCGGCCGCATTCGTGAAACGTCCGCACGGCGTCCTACGTTGGACTATTAAAATTGGACGCAGGACAGGGAGCGACGTCTATTTCGTTTAAAGGGCCTCAGTCACGAGACGTCCAGACGTCTTAATACGGGCATAGTGGAGGTAAATTGTGCGCGAGCTATTTTTAACGCTCTTAAAAGTATGAAAAACTATTGAGCACAATATTCCTCAAGTGCGTCCTTAGGAAGACGTCTCGGCATCTCGAGAATATGGATCATTAGACGCAGGACAGATAACGGTGTCCATTTGATAGGAGGTTGTGCGGACGAGTCGTGAATGCGAGTCTTTAGTTAGGCACGGAAGGCGTTGGTCACCTGTTGAGGGGGTCGGGGCCGAGTCCACTGTCGTTACTGTTCTCGCAAGGCTCCGGGGGCCGCAGCGAGTGCGTGTGCGCGTAGTGTGCGAGTTTGCCGAACTTGCCCAGGTGTGCGAACTTGCCAGGGTGGGCCATCTTGCCCGGATGCGCCATCTTGCCCGGGTGTAGCATCTTCCCGGGAAGCGCCGCCTTGCCCCCGTGCGCGCGTTTATGTATCGCTTTCCTGTGCACCCGCGCGCTCATCGTCGCCGTCGTCGACATTGTCATTTTCATGCCTGTGTACAAGCGAAAACAATTGCGTTAGATTGTTTATCAAAGTGTACATAACATATGGGCATACATATACCTACGTCTAAAGCCCTTATCATATGAACACGGTCACGCAAAGTAGTAGCGTATGAGCTTAATTAAGCTTAATTGAGAAAACAAGCTTTAATTTAGCATTAAATTAAGCTTATGACCGAATGGCGACCGTGCCGGATAAAGTATGAGGAGGACTGTGTTCATGTGAAAAGGGCCCTGAAATTTTCGCATCGTGGGTTTAGTTAAAAAAGGCTGACTATACCACCACTCTATAGGCGTGAGTTGGGCATCAGACTTCTTACTCAGTATATTAAGATAGATATATAAGTTTTACAATATGAAACTCTAGTAGGAAATACATTAAACATAATATTCTCATGTCCAGTGGCCTATGTACCTAAGCAATAAAGCTGAGGCCGTTTTGCGACCGTGTTTTATGACAGATCGCAATCTGATTTATAGAGGACGCGCGGCCGTAAAATCGCACGCGTTCTTGAATCGATAAACAATAAAGCTGATCTCTGCGCGATCTCCTAGTGATTCAGGAATTATGGTATCATACGTTACAACAAACAAAATAGCTATATCATCCAATTCCTCTTTAATTGTACAATTTAATTTTCAAATAAAAATTAAAATAAATCGACTTCAGTACCCTTAGAAGTGTACTTTCGTGTCCGATTTAAAAAAAAAAATATGGTCCTATTAAGTTAAAAAACATTTTTTTAAAATCGGTTTATAAACGACGGAGATAAAACATCCGAATTGAGAACTTCCTACATTTTTGAAGTTGGTTAAAAAAACATAAAAACTGAATTAAAAATTGGGAAGGTACTTTTAAACGATCTGCCCTCTTCTAAACAGAAGTGTATATAACATAAAATAAGGTTGACGATTTAGTTGTTGAAATTATAATTTTGACTTTAGTATGTTAAAGTCATACACAATTTTATTATTTTTATTTATAAAGTGATTTCACTTTTTTGAGCTACGATAGATCTTTACAATTTAAAGATCAGCAACAGTGATTTACGTTTTTAACTTTAAAATCATATGACATCTTTAAATTTTATGGATAACATAAATAAAATATAGTAATGTTTTTTACAGCTTTAAGTTACGGATGTTAAGATAATATAAGAAAGAGTTTTTCTTTCTTCTGGAGTCACTTGTAGCCTGCAGACATCTCAACACTTTCTATAAGACCATTTAATTAGCAACATTCCGCGATAAAATCCCCTAACAACAGGGATTCTGCATGGTCCTGCTAACATTATCGCTTGGCGGTGGTTTTGTTTGCATGATCGTGCACGAGAGCGCACACACAAGCAGTATGGGAAGGGAGGGAGGTGCCTAACGCATGCTTATGCGTGCGCTCGCATATTTGCTTGCAGGTTGTTAGGGGATTTTTTCGCGGAATATTACTAATTAAACGGTCTTATAGAATTGTATATATCATTTTTATCTTGGTGGATAAGAGTTTTGGTAGCACTTTTGGGCATTGTTCTTTTTGTACTGCTAAACACAAATTTATTTCGTCTTGTGGACCAGCCGAGGATGGGCCTAAGTGCACCATAGATTTTGGTGTCATTCTGCAAAAATATAACTCATTTCGACGGTTAAAAGGCCAAGTGACCAACAAACCATTTGGCCGTTTTACAGCAGAGCAAATTTAAGTTTCAAAAAAATTGTAATATTAATTTCTTTTTGGTAGATACCAAGAAAAACTTAAAGTAAAAAATATATAGGTGTTGTTTTTATAACTTTGTTACCGCCTGCAGTACAATATTTTTAAAACATTAAAATAATCCACTGTAAAACGGTCACACAGATTTTTTTAAAAAAAACGCCGCCCTTATTATAAGTGCAAAGTCTTGTGTTAGAAGAGACATTTTACAAACATAATTCGCACAAAGACAAACACCCAGATCCGAACAACTATTTGTAGGTCGTGCAAATGTTTGCTCCGTGTGGGAATCGAACCCACGACCTGCGACACCGTAGCCAATGTCTTAGCAACCAACCTGTCATAGTTCGTTAATCACTTTGCCATTTAACCGTCGATTTATAATGTTCAATATTTTTCATCAAATAAATCCAATCATAAAATAAAACTGGCGTCTAAAACTCATTTTCGCAGACCGGGAATCGAACACGGTACCTCTGGATTACACGCCCAGCTCCTAACCACCTCACTATGAAACTTATGCTGCAAGATGCAGATATTACGTAGTAAGCTGTGTCCCGGTTCTCACTACACTATTATTAGGGTTCCGTAGTCAACTAGACAAATTCGTCATGTCTGTCCGTCCGGGATCGTACTACGTCGTTTCTACTCCGATTGTCGCGAAAATTGGTGGAGATATGTATATTGAACATCCAAAGGTTGGTTTTTAAAATTATGTGTAATTTTTTTTTCACACCCACATACAAAAAAAATCGACTTATCCCATCGTGTGGGATATCGACGGAAAGGTCTTTTAAAATGCAACAAAAACCACCTTAAGACCATGTGTATCAAAACCTCCAGTCTCGAGATATCTTAATACAAAGTTAAAATTAGAGCGTCCCCCC
>JAOCPS010410367.1:0-12140 GCA_025505425.1 Graphium colonna | reverse complement strand
ATCACGTGGGGTATCGTTGAAAAGGTCTCTTAAAATTCAAAACCTTCCTAGAAACTATGCATGGATATTTTTATTAAACTCGACAAACTTATGTACTTACAGTCGTCCTAACGAAACGTATGGAGTCAACCGCAAAATTAGTCGGTATTTATTTTTTCAAGCGGTCGGACGGACCATTGAATGGCTACGGAACCCTTTCATGTGCGTGCCCGACACGCTCTTGGCCGATTTTTTTTGTAATTTCTTATGGTAATCCCAGCAATTAGAGTGGCTAAAGAAACACCCAAAATACTCTTTGGCTCTGTTATATTAGCATAGATTGTTAGATTAATACATCCAAAAATTGTAGTATCACAAATCATAATACAGTGTTTTTTAAATTATATATAAGATAGAAATAATACTGACTTATTCGTTGCCATATCTTGTAACTATATGTACTATATACATGATTGTAGCAAAGTTACTTCTTTCGCGATGTAGACCCAATATTTATCCCCAGGTCCCATAATTTCGCGGCACAGCTAGTACTTAAGTTAGAAAATAACAAAAACCGACTTCAAACGCCTTAAAAGTGTACTTTCGAAACATATCGTCTTCGTTATTTTGATTTTACAGCGAGAAACGAGCTACTAATCCATAACATAATTTTTTTATAAAAGTTCTAAAGGACGATTGTGAAAGTATCACATAATAATGAATAGTTTTTCAAAAAAGTTCATAAGTTGCTGAAATATTTTTTTATTTTTATTTAAAAAAATAACTAATGAATCGATTTTTTTTAAAATGCTCTGTCATATAAGAAAACGAATTTTTAAAATCTATTCATAAACAGCGGAGACATGCGCGAACGTCCATAAAAAATTAACATTCGAATTAAGAACCGTCCTCCTTTTTTGAAGTCGGTTAAAATAATGTTTTATTTATTTAGTCATATATTTTTAGAGCCAAATTTAAAATAAAGATTATTTTTAATTGAAATAAGAAACAACATCTTATCTTATTTTGAACTTTGAGAGCAGGGCATAAGCCTTTTATAAATAAAGTTTCTCAGAAGGCTTAACCAGCTCTTCATCAACTGTCAACGCGAAAGCTCTCACGGATTTTCTTTCTATTTTGATATCAAGTAGCAGATGGTTGACCTCCAGTCGGTGTAACATTTATTTAGCAGTTACATTTCCGTTTTTATATGACACGACCTAAATATAATACGAATATTTTATTAAATATCTTGCGTAAAAATGAATAGGGCTACTGTAAAATTGGATTAAGTCATTTCTTTTTTATTAACCGACTTTAAAAAAGAGGTTAAATGTTTGACTGACTGATAACCGATTTTCCTTTTTAATTAAAGAAATATGCTTTCAAGCTGAGCTCCATGAGATTATCATAAAAACCAGTTCTGTAGTTTCTTTTTTAACTGGAAAAACAGTTGAAAATATGTAGCGATAGTTCATTTGTAATGCACCTGAAGTCGGTTTTCTTCCTGTGACAATGAAGATCTATGTTTTCAAAGTATTACCTACTCCTCTTTGCCGAATCAAACACTCATACAATCTCATTTATTAGAATGTGATAATCTTTAAACAGTCAGATTCGGTTGTTTGTGTCTTTAATTTTGAAATTCTTGATAGCCGTTTAAGACTATTTTATATCGAGTTAGTAGTTGTTATCTGTTATATAACGTTCTCTTTGTATGGAACGATAACGTTATATAACCGATAGCAAGTGAAAAAAACAGTGAAACGGCCCATGCCTAGTTAGTACATGTTACGAGAGTTGAGAATCACATACAGATTGTTTTAACATATTTGTCCAGTTTATACAGGTGATTGGTGAGTCACCTACAATATCAAAGAAAAGCACTTTTCATCATATTTATGTAACTTCATAAAATGTAAATAAATTAGAAGTTAAATAGTTTTAGCTCAAATTTTGCGATAAATGAATGAAGTGTGGCGGCCGTGATCAGCTAGTACGTACGAGGCCGTCGAGCCCTCCGCCTTTCGTTTCACTCTGGGCACACCGTGTCCGCTCGGATGAGCATGAATTACGTAATTGTTTTTTAACTTTAGATTATCTTTACTCGGTGGTATGTCAATATTTATTTTTAATAATATTTTTATTCTTCATAAAGGATCTTCACATATAACGTCTTAAAGTATTAAAAGTGACTCAACAGTCATTCTGTGTAGCTATATAACCTTAGAGCGCGTGGTTCGTGTACGAATATCGAACTCCCCTTATACTAAAGATTTAGAGGTGAGTGCGTTTAAAGGTGGAAGGGTCCGTTAATCCACGTCTCGCCTATCCTTGATTTTGCGTTCAATACATACCTATAGATTCTAATTCTGACTGTATTCCTGGTTTTGTGGTTATAGATCCTTCAACCAGGAGGACGCGAGTTTGTATCCCGGAGATTATGAATTTTGTTGTTATCAAATCGGATTACACCACATTGATCTTATCACCTGATTGTCCAAAAGGTATATTTATATGGTTTGTCAGATGGTATTTGGTAATAGTGGGCACTGAGTCTGATCTTTATTCGTTCATAGTACTTCAATGGCACTTGTCCGTTCGTATGCAAAGTCGAATTTTAAATTGTCATAGTAACAGTTTTCTAAGTTCCTTTAATAAGAAAAGGAGTAAAATAGTGTGCGGCTATACTGAGCATACACTAGATATTTTCAATTCAGCTGTTATACATCAAAACGATATAATATATAATTTTTCTGTTTGAATGTACTTTAGAAGTTAGTGCTTCCGTTCATCTAGCAGCACAATCTAGCTTTGTTTTAAAACGTTATCCGTTGAATCATTCCATACAACGTGCAATTGACCTCGGCATGGAGCGGATGTTGCCCTTGGGTGTGCCAATTTATCGTAAACTTTCCAGGTAGCAAGCGAGATAACGTGCGAAATTCCGGCTATATTTTTAAATTTAATATTTTTTAAAGTACGTTCATTAGACAGAAAAGCCGAGCACTTACCGTGATAAAGTTTAGACTTTAGATATACCGTGTTTGCGTAGTGTAATTTGCGTACGTTAAATTATAAAGAACTTGAAACAACATTTCGCTGCGAATGGTTAAAGTTTTCGAATTATTTTTTTGTTATTTCAGGGACGTTTATAATGATGTATTATGTTCATAAACTGAGGTTCATGGTGAAGCAAGCAAAGTGTTGACATGTTAAGCGACGACCGTCGCGAATAGACTCGCAAAAGGTACTGTTGTTTGTGCTTTGCCAATTTTACGAAAATAATAAAATATAATGTAACGAAAGAAGCACTGAAAAGATGACAAAGAGGGGATGATTTTAGCCAGGTTTTAACATGAGGTGGTAGAGCATAATATCATTTCACAGCTTTTGCTGCACTTTTTCGACCGTGTTCACCTTGGGACATACCACCGCCTTTTTTATGTCTGGATAATATAAAGTATGCATGACTTTTGCCGGATGGCCATTCCTACCTTTTTTGTCCCACTCCTTTCTGTACCAAATCCTTAATCCCGACCCATGCTTGTCAATAAACCTATTCTATCCAATTTCCAAGGTCGACAACGAACTTCTTTGTCTTTTTCTTCCCTTCCATAAAAAGTTTAAGCCAGTTTTGCCTGAGTAGGTTCTTTTTTATTTATGGAAAGGAAGATAAACGAGCAGACGGTTCGCCTAATGGTAGGTGATCCCGTCGCCCAAAGACACTCGCAACATCCAGAGAGTTTCGAGTGCGTTGACACCCTGGGAAATTGGATAGAATGGGTTTATTGGATAGGATGGGGTCGGGATTAAGGAGTTGGAGGGGAAAGGAATGAGAAAGGAAAGGGATAGACATGGCCATCTGGCATCCCCAAAAGTGCATACTTTATCTTATGCCGACTTTGTAAAGTGTGTTGGTACTTCCCCGGGCGAGCGCAGCCGTGAAAGTGCAGCAAAAGCTGTAAAAAGATATTGTGCTGTACCACCTATAAAAGGTGATCCTTTCACGGTAGAGCCGGTCAATAAGTAAGGCAACAAATAAGGGACCTTTAAGAGAAAAGCGTCGGTACTCTTATCTCAAAGAGCGTCAAAGTTCTTGAAGCTCCTCTGGTTTGAGGACCCGTCTACGGGTGGCGGTGATCATTTACCATCAGGTGAGCCGTTTGCATGTTTGTGTTATCCAAAAAGTGCCTCCATATTAAAAAAAAGTTGTGTATATAAGCCGTTGTTCTACGTAGATAAGTTGGCTAGACCAAGGAATTACCATTTAAGTTTTTGCAGGACTTCGCATATACTCTGATTTATTAACTCTACCTTGTTTCTTGTGTCTATGATAACTGGAGTCGCAGTTCCTTGTGTTCACAACTATGTATGTAAATCGGATGAGTAAACAGTTAGCTCGTTAACATACACAATATATTTAAATGTATATTTGTACGTGGGATTACACTCATGCATTGCACAGGCATAATGAATACAAAGTAAACTAATGCGATTATACTATTCATCGGCTTAACAAATAGTCTTTTAGCCTTTGCTCATTATACTACTTAACGTACTTACTCTACCTTGATTTTTAAACGTTTAAAGTTTTATCTGTATATAGGACAATGCCCATTTGAATCAAATTCAAACATGTTTGGTTTGCAGACTAGACTTGTTATATAAACTACTACAGAAGTTAGTTTCGTAAAAGAACCTCGGGTTTCGGAGATATTTGATGATTTCGAAAAATCGATTCATAGAAAATAGCTTCCATTGCATTCTACATCACTATGACAGATTGCGCAAACGTCATGTAGATAAAGCAAAATTTATACTTTTATACTTTAAATTAAATTCCACGCTTAAAATCAAATCCATAAAGGCAAGTCTAAAAAAATTATGAAAGTAAATAAAATATAATTTTGATTTGATGCAAGAGAATTCTTGGTACTAGGTTTGGGCATTATCTTTTAATCAATATTGGATATACGTAATAAACAAATTTTCATTTGTTCTTAAATGAAGGATGTATTTCGACTGATATATTAAATTGTGTAGGTTCTAAACTCTTTTAAGTAAAATAGACGATAACTTTTAAATGAAATATTGATAAATGTCAGGGTGTCACTTGTTAATCCTGCATACCGTCAGCTTGAACAACTTTAAAGACTTGAACAAGTGACACCAGGACATCAAACATCTCGGTCCTACCCGCGACCATAAACGCTGTAAAAGGTTCGAAAAGTCGAGTTATAAAATTTTAAATTAACCGCGGTAATATCGGTAAAATTGTTCAATTTAAAAATATCGCGATATTCGCGTAAGTTAAAGAAACAAAATTTTAAACACTTTCTTGTTGTAATTTCAATATAATCCCTGCAGAGCTTTCATATGTGACGTACGTATCGTTGGTTGAAGTTAGTAAACATCTGATATTATTATTAAGATCTGTCCAAAATGCTTATTTTATTTGATCCAGCTTATAAACTATTTATGTATCAACTTTCATGCAAAACTATACATCAGTTTTCGGGCGTTGAAGTATCAAATACACACACAATTTCCCTTTTATAATATTGAGTAAAAGCAGAAGTATATAGTTGGTAATTTGAATTTTAAAAACATTATTTATAATAAATATGTGCATTAGATGTTTACTAGGTCATAATAAAGATTCCAGGGTAATATAAAATTTGATTTTTGTTTATGGAAAGGAAGACAAACGAGTAGATGGTTCACCTGATGGTAACCGGTCCTGTCGCCCATAGACGCATCATCTGAAAAGTCGCGAGTACGTTGTCAACCTGGGGAACTGGATAGAATAAGCTTATTGAATAGGTTTGGATCAGGACTAAAGATTTCGAGGAGACAAGAGTAGGAAAAATAAAAGGGTAGACATTGTTATCCGGCATCGCCAAAATTCATGCATACTTTATTTTATGCCTACCTTATAAAGAGCGGTAGAACTTCCACGAGCGAGTGCGGTCGTAGTAGTGCAGCAAAACTTCTGAAAAGATGTTATGCTCTAACAATTCAATTAAAAGTAAATTTACTATCTCCGGCATTTAGCCTCACGATGAACTAACAGTGTGAATTATGAAAAAAGAAATACATTGAATTTCTTTAACTCGTTTCACCATATTCGGTTTGAACCACAAGGAATAAAATGTACTGTATACTCGAATCTATTTCGGCTAATCGTGTTACTGTGTGTTGCCAGCGTTATCGCGTATTCGTATCTTAATTCAATTCCGTCTGCAAACATTGAGAAGCTCGGCGGTGGTTTTGCGGTTTGGTTTGTTTACACGCGTATTTATAATTATCCTGCATTCGTATTTATGTATGTATGTCAACTGTCAAGCGGAAATACAACGGATTTCGTAATAAGTAATGTCGCTTTTTATTCGTATCGTCAATAAATAACAATGGAAGAAGGCGTATAACTTAACGGAAATTTAACTTATGCCACGAAATTCCGACCATTGGGAGATTTATATAAAAAATTCGCCTGAAGAATTCGTACCAAGTACAAAAAACTGCGAAGGTTTCTTAATCCGTTATTAATGATCAAGCAAAACTTACTGTTGGTAAACCGGTTTAAATTAATCGTTTTTCGGAAAAAGTATCCTGTCGCCTTAATTCCGTGAAATGTCTGTGAAATATGTGCGTAAAAAAACCGTAGAAAACTAATATTCAAAATAATGTCTGAAGGCCAATAAAGTAGGTTTTATATTTTTCTGTGACTGAAGCTTTATCTGGTTTAAGAAGCGAATGCAAGTGAATATCGCGGCCAATATATAGTTGCAAGTATATGATGGCCAATAATTACGTCATCATGAGATAGTCATATAACAGCTCTAGTTATCTCATCTGATTATTCATTACCATCTAAAATGGATCTGTTAAGATCGGGTTAGCATCAAGACCTTAGAGAAAAATAGCGTCACGAGAAAAAAACGACCACTACCCATAAATATAGCATCACCGTAAGGCTATCTGTTCAATTGCCCTTTCGATTTTTTTTTTTGGAAAGGAAGACAAACGAGCATACGGTTCACCTGATGGTAAGGGACCCCGTCGTCCATAGACACACGCAACATCCAAAGAGTCGCGGGTGCGTTATCATCCTAGGAAATTGGATAAAATATGTTTATTGGATAGGATAGGGTTTGAAGGGGAAAGGAGTGGGAAAAGGAAAGGGTAGACATGGCTATCCGACATCCCCAAAAGTCATGCATACTTTATTTTATGCAGACTTTATAAAGGGCGGTGGTACTTTTCCGGGCGAGGCTCAAAGGCCGGCAACGCTCTTGTAACTTCTCTGGTGTAGCAGGAGTCCGCGGGCGGTGGTGGTTATTTATTATTATGTGAGCATTTTTCTTTTTTACCTGCTTTTCTATAAAAAAACTTATTTTAATCCTGAACCACTTTTTTTTTGAGAGCTTTTGCAAATCCCTGAGTCATGTATTTCTTTCTATGCAAGCAATTTTATGTGTCGCTTGCATGTTTACATAATTAAGTAAACGTAAAGCTTAAGAGAGAACTTCTGATTAACGCATTTATCAAGCACAGTACAAATGCATTCGAAGTTCAAAGTCAAAATAATGATTTTTAAAAAGTAACCTTAGAAGTATCGATAAGAAATTGTATTAAATCGTTGGTTGTAAATAAATTTGAAACATATCATCGAACTCTCTACACACAAATCAACAACTTCAAACAAAATGTTCCTTCCCGTATACCCTCGGCCACTCGACTGCCGTAGCTAAAGCCTCTACGGCCGGAGTGCGGCAGTAAACATTGTTCCGACAAGTGTGTAATGTACACTTTACGGGGCACTGAACGGACCCCGCCTTACGTGTTTATTGGGCACCGTGTTACATACGCGTGTCGGTATAACCGTGTGTCCACACTAGACGGCTGTTTACCGGACACGTGTCTTTTTGTCATTTTTCCGGTTAGCACGTGCTTACGCTCCAATGCTATGGTTTTTGGGTTTCCATAGGACAAAAAAGAAAGTCGTTGGCTGTACGAGTACTTTTCTCAATTTTTTTATATAGATCCAAATTCTTTACTTTTACATTATGTTTTGGATTATGTTTACTTGTATGTATTTTCTAAGAGCTTTTTTTTATGGAAAGGATGACAAACGAGCAGACGGTTCACCTGATTTTAAGCAGTCCTGTTGCCCATGGACAGAATATATGGAGAGTTGCGTATGCGTTGTCAACTTATGAAATTGGATAAACAAGTTTAGTGGATATGGCGGGTCGGGAACATTCAAGAGATTAGGAGGAGAAAGGAGTTGGAAAAAAAGAGAGAAGGAATGGTCATCCAGCAACCCAGGAAGTCGTGCAACTTTATTTTATGCCGACTTTGTGTAGAGCGATAGTACTTCCCTGAGAAAACACGACCGTATAAGTACAGCAGAAACTGTGAAAAGATGTTATGCTCTGCCACCCTAAAAAGAGTCATAAAATATATTTTTTTTTAGTTTTACATAAGGTTCTTTCACGTTTAATTATGTTTATAAATGCATAGATTCTTTGAACAAGGTTCAGACATAATCATATTCTACTTTTGAAACGAGTCTTTGATATTGAATAGCCGATGATTTTGTTAAAATATAGGAAACGTGTGTATCTCTCAGATGTAACCAGATGATCCTTTCATTATGTGCAATACCGACTGGCATTTTCTGTCTTGTTAATTTTCATATTACGAGCGGACTTATAGATTTCGAGCACGTAGTTTGCGATGGCTGTACGCAAATTTCTCATTTTATTCGCAAATTTTCATGCGAGTCCGCCGTGCGGGTGAATATTTTGCATTGCCCGAAATATCGGATAAAATTGCTCTCACACGTGCATGAGTTAAGGTAGCACGGTGGTTACATTATTCACGTGGTTACGATAAATATAATAGGAGTTCAGGACTCTGCTAACGATGTTTTATAGAAAATGAATCTGCTGTTTATGGAAATTTGCAGTTGAGAAGATGTTGCATAGACATCTTTTAACGGGATATTTGATATATTATTTTATATTTTGACATCGGCTTTGTAATATCTCAGATGTCGCAGAAGTCGCCGTGGTGACAGCTTATTTTCAGTTTACCCGTTTTCTCTTTTGTCTTTTTTATAAGGCAACAGTTTGGGATTTGAATGGTTTTTCTAATTTCTCTTGTCTGATTTCGGTTTGAAATTTTCAGTGTTACTTAATAAGGCTATGGGCTATTGATGAATACGTTTTTATAGCTATAAGGTAGGTTATCAGGTCACCCGCTTGCCCGTTTGACTCATTCGCCATATAAAAAAGGTTAAACTTGTATGCATACATCAGGTCAAGAAAATATTAATAAAAAAACTGATAGTAGCTCGGGTTAACAATGAAAGCAAGATCGTCTACCGTCTTCTTCTGTCCCATTATAATAAACCTTGTATCTGATAGATCTAAAAGTAAAAAAAATTAATTCCAAATATTAACATATGATTTAATACCTAAAATTATTTTATTAGAAAATTGTAGTATGTATATATGTTAATAAAATAATTTATTACATAGATGTAGGTGTTTATTTAGTAGATTAGGACATTGTTAAGCTCCGGATCAGGAATCCTTGGTTGTTCATATTGTAGGTCAAGTGGCCAGGGTATTAGGCTAACCCGTTGGCAGCTGATTAATTGGCCAAAGGCACCCGAACAAGGACATTACCGTAACGGTACATAACAGGGATGATTAAGACTGGTCGCTGTGTTAGATGGCTCATAATTGTGGCTCATACGGCTTAAAACTAAAAGGAGTCCGAGTTGATTGCTTTTAAAATAATAGTTTCCTTGAATTTAAATCTTATACTCGAGATATAAATTGAATATCTCGAGTATAAGATTTAAATTCAAATTCAAAGGTAGCCATCGTACATTAAAATTTGCGGTAATTAGTGATTACAATCCTGCATCATCCAGCCGGATTGATCAAATCCGAATGATTTTTGTTTTTCTTTTCAAAATAACTTACTAAGTTAATCATATGTCATCAACTTAATATAGGTTGTTTGTGAAAATAAAACATATAGGTGTGTAAAATCAACTTTATATCCAATCCAATATTAAGATTAGACAACGAGCAAACAATTAAAATCTGGTAACAGTTGAATATACCGAATCCGGTAAACGCTTAATGATGCTGGTTTACCGGATCCGTTTTTCCGGATTGCAATTCCTAACGTCAATAGAGTTTAGGGGAACCGTTCTTTTAAAAATAGAATGAGTTTTTACATTTATAGGAGTAAGTAAGTGGTTAATGTAATAGTTATTAATCCTTTTCGTATTCTTTCTGATGTTTGGTGAAAAAAGACTGAGTTTTCGAGTAATAGTGATTACCGCTAAATAACTATTTTGTATCATCCCTTTGTTGTTGAATTGAAATGTTGAATTTTGCCAGTAATTATTAAATAAGTTTCCAATGGTTACTGATATATTGCTGTCTTCATTGGTATAAAACACAATTTTTTACACTGTCCAAAATTGTAATTGAACGTCTACGTTTTTATTTTTATTATTTTGGTTATTCTTAAAAATAGTAAGGTTAATTAGATTAATGTTACGTATATTTAGCAAAAAATTAAATTGTTTACGCTTCAATTCTATAAGTGAACATTTGTAAATGGGTTTTTAGGTGCTTTATATTTGTTAACAAACATATGTATTAGCTGTAAATTTTTCGAATAAAATACAATAAAACTGACGGAAAAATACTCATTTTTTTTTAAAGACGCAAGGATATGTACTATTTAAAAGGTTCAAAATATTTCACACGCCCAGCATATATTCTGGCGTGTGACGGTTGAGTTATGGACGCGTTAGCATAAGTAATAACGTTTGTTTTTAGAAAATATATATGCACACACTGTGGCACGGAAACTAACGTATCACGATGAATCTCCGCTAATTATTCGATTAATCGCGCCGGCCTTCACGCTCCCTGGGGTCGCAGACGCCCACATATATAAAATGCTATGACAATGTGTTCGTATAAAATTTTATACGTACGTTTTCATTTCCCTTTGGTATATACACGATGTAAAAAGTTGTAGTTGAGTTGAATCTGTCCATTATACTAACATTATAAAAGCGGCGACCACGAAATCTCAAAATGTAATTCTTGTTTTACTTAGACGGTAGCGCCGTAGAACTAATTCGTAATGGGAAAGGTCTGTTTTTCGCGTTTAGAATTTATTTCGGATATATTTATGATCGATACGAGATTGATAAGAGATAAAGTTGATACGATTTCGTAAGGTTTATAAATCGCTTGAATTTTTTTAGGGGAATTTTTCTTTGTCGTCGTGTTTTTTTGTCTCAAGCAAAGTTGTCATCAATATACAGATTAACTGGTGAGTCACTTTCAATACCTTAAGACTGTATGAGGGGAGTAAACATAATCTACTTTTAAAAAATAATAACATAATTCATGTTCATCCGAGCGGACATGGCGTGGCCGGAGTGAGGCGAAAATGGATGTGGAGTCGACGGCCTCGCAAGTACCAACTGATCACAGCATTTGTGCTAAAATTATGGCCCTACTTTTATTAAATAAATATATTTAAAATCGAGTACCGAATGCTCTGCTTTAATATCGTAGTTGATTCACCAGTCAAAAGAGAGCTTAAAAAGCGCTACAAATAATGCTGTATCATTACGTATCCATTATTATAATTGCGACGTTTAGTCTAAATAAATTATCCATAATATTCCGTTTGGTATACGTTCACATATATTTTGATATTTTTTCTACAACTTTCCCATAGAAACGTGATAGCAATATTTCCTTTACTGAAACGAATATCTCATGCATGTAAGGCTTTCATATAGGCTACGCAAAAAAGGATTAGGACGTGACATATGTATGAACATCATCTCTTCCCTCATTTTTTCGTTTTCATATGTAATATGAATGGGGTGAAGATAAAATATTCTACCGCCGTGTAGATTACATCCAAACGGCATTATAATGTCGTATGGATGGTGGAATATTTTTTTTTTCAGATGTCAGAGCATAACACAAGCATGCACTTTTACAGCCACGCTCATCCGCGGAAGTATCCAACAAACCTATTGAATCTCATTTCCCAGGTTGACAATGCACTCGCAACTCTCCCAATGTTGCGTGTGT
>JAOCPS010410256.1:0-12141 GCA_025505425.1 Graphium colonna | reverse complement strand
AGAACGATCCATATCTGAAACCGATATTACCATAAAAATAATAGTAGATGTAGCTCTTAAATGGTAATTATTACTTATTTTATATAAAATCTTCAATACTTAAAACTTGTTATTTTTTTACGATAAAATGAAATTATTTTACGGTCCTAAATAAAATAACTATAATCACGCTCTTAAATTTTACATATACAATCATACAGTATACAATCTTTTTATTTATGACGGCATTCAAAATATACTGATGACTGCATTAGGGCTATATATTTCCTCTATTTAGTACGGAAATTTATATTTCAATTGCCAGTATTATCCCTTTAATTTAAAAGGATAAACTTCAAAGTATCTTATAAAATATAATTAACAGGGAAGTTACAGTCAAGTTAGATTAAAGGAGTTAATTAAATCTGTAAAGAAAGTTTAAAATACCTCGGGATAGCAAATCTTCATGTTTCTTTGATGAAAACGTTTCAAAAGATGGGCAAGTAAGAAAGTTTCTCAAATATTATCTTTTACTGTTTAGGCTGTTATTAATGTATTACAAGATTTTTTTCACAGAAAATTACAAAAGCCGACTTAGTCGATTTTGTAAGACCGTGAGTGTTACCTTAAAAATCCTTAGTTTTTTATATTATGTTTAAAATATATACACGGTATAAATTTGAATAGTATTTTAAAGTTTTTGTAACTTATACAGTTTTAAATCGTTATAAATTTTACGTTTAGTTAGTTTTAACAAATTGACGTTTGACAGTAAGTTAAATATTTGTTTAAACAAGTCATTCAAATTAAATACTCATGTCAATTACGTACTTTGATGAACAATAAAATAAAACACTTAAGTCAATTATGTTTGAACAAATAACAGGTTAATTCAAAATCACAAGTTTAAATTCAAGTTAAAACCAGAACTTTACGGACTAAACTTTTGGTCTAATTCTTACTCTAAGGACTAATCTTTTTTCTCACACGAAAACGATGTTGTCAATTAAAATATATTGATATATTAATATTTATGGTCGCTGTATTTACATAACTTGAGTTAATAACTTATAAGTATTTTATTCAGGACTAGCTGTTGCCTTCAGTTGTACTGTAACAAGCATTTTTGGGATTTAACTTCCTTAAATAAAAGCCTCAACTTTTTTAAAAAAAATAAAATTAATGTGAGTTTTTCCCATTGTCAAAAGCTAGTTTTGTTTTATTTATCTAGATATTTAAAGAGTTTATAAAAACAAATACTTCCTTCGTCTGACAGTACTAACCAACCAACTAATTTCAATCTATTTTATATGATATATGTTGATGCATAGATTCATTATCATGCGTTATCACGCGGAAATCACCTTAATTCTACCTTACTTAAGGTACACAAATGCGACATGTCTACGAAAATTTCTTCCGTTTCCATAACTTTCTGTCTCTGTATCTCTGGTTCTAGTTGATACATTTGATTCGTTATCAGTTATGAATACTCACAATACAGATATTTTTCATTTGACATATATTTCCTTAAGTTCGTTAACTTAGAGGGAAACTATAGTACTTCTTAACATAGGTGGCGTGCAGCATTATCCAATTTGCTATATTGACCAGCCCAAGCTGGATTCCGAGGGTCGATGGCCCAAGGTAGTGCCTTGTAATCCTTGACCACCAGCGCCTGAAAGAGGTGGCTATCGTTTAATTATGGTTCTCTGCGCCCTCTGCGCCCTGATTCAGAGGAGTAGGCTGAATGGTTCCGGGACGCGATGACTCAGATCTGCAATGCATCGATGTCCCGGTCCAACACTCGCCTTCAAAAGCGGCAGGTGCACTAGTGGTCTGCTGAATTAACTGAAATGTGCACAGAATGTGTAAGAGCTCGACGCCAATACCCTATGCTGCAGAAGGCGGCACAGAGATGCTGATCTAGAAGCGGAATTATACGCCTCCTTCAGAAGGGCTAAACTGGCGTTGCAGGCGGGTATAACCCGCGCGATCGTTCTAAGAGTTCATGGCTTCTCGGGATCTAGATCCATGGAGGCTGTCCTATACGATGGTTATGAACAAACTTCCCTCACCCCCACCCCACTGACTCTGAGCTTGCAGCCTCAACTGGTGATGGCAAAGGAGATAATCACACGCCGCCCATGATGGCCGCTCCCAGCACGGAAGACGTTGACTCAGGCCAAAGTGCTCCTGAGGTAACTACGGGGGAGGTAAATTCGGCTTTACGAATGAAATAATCCAAAGCAATGCCCCTGGTCCTAATAGCATCCCAGGTCAGGCATTGGTGCTCTCCCTAGAGGACACTATTTAACCTAGATTGAGGGCGCTGTTAAACGCTGCTCTTTTTCGAGCCAGAATACCATAAGGCTGGAAGACAGGCAGACTCGCCCTTATCAGGAAGGAAGGGCATCTGCCTATCGGCCGATTGTGCTGCTTGATGATTTCGAAAAGCTCTTCGAGCGAGTAATCGCTCGCTGTATCGTCGAGAACCTAGAGCTCGTCGGTCTGAATCTGGCAGATATACAGTTTGGGTTCCATAAGGGCTGGCCCAATCTGGTCATGCGCGCAGAGTGGCGGCCCGAGCCGAGGTTTCCCTAGGGAGCCCTCGAGCAAGCCACTCATAAACGAGGTTTAGGCCAGGCGCAGTAGGCAATGGCCACCTCAAGTCCGTCGGATCTGCAAAGGCCCCTCTGGCCAGCAGTGATGATGCCCGCGACAAAAAAAAATTGTGGCTCGTGGCGTATACATTTAGCGGAAATTTTTAAATAATAGCTCATTATATTTGCAGCAATTTCTGAAAAATTACTTTTTGAATTGAAGAAGTCATAAAAAATTTATATTTTTGAAGTCTCCTACAATCTTCGTATTGTACTTTGTTCATTCTAAAGTACTGATGTAATTTCTATTTATAAATCTCTAATTCATACAGAATTGGAGATACTACGCTAGGCGGTTATAGGGTCGACCTTCTTTTCTTTTTTTGCCCTTAAGAAGTTTCACGGCTATGGATAAGAGAAATATAAGGTCTTCATCAAAATTACAAACTGAATACGGAGAAAACATTATGTACGTTTAAATGCTACAAAGATTCGATATATACTGTTCAGAAAATACACGAAAGTGCGCCACGACACGACACATTAGTGTGCACACCCATCGTCACGACAGTAAGCACCACGATACGCAAGTATGTTTCCGCCTTAAGTTGATTAATAGTTTCGATTCAACTCAGAAATATCAGAAGCGTATATAGGGAGGAAGTTTGCTCTACTATAACGCTAAAACCATTCTTTAATTTAAATTAAATTTGGAACATATTTATTAAAATTTTTAGTTCCCTGGGCATCGAAATTGGTTAATAAGTTAAATATTCAAATGAACATATTTGTCTTCTTCAATTCAAAAACGATTTTTTTAGAAATTGCTGCAAATAATATAAGCTATTAATATATAATACCTACCCCCTCACGTACCCTCTAGATGTATACGCCACATCGCCACGCAGTATACAAATAAATTTAATACACATTGGAAGGATAGACAAAAAATTGCAGAAAAGCAATAAAATTATCTGGAATCCATGAAAGTGATTAAACGAAAATACAACCGAGTTGGTAAAAGTAGCACAGTGACTTTTATATCGAATTATAAGAAGCACATATTGGAAAGTTAATATTTATGATCCAGTTATCGATATTATAATAGTTTACATGAAGGGCAGATTTAAAAGTGGTACCACTGGTCCAATCAATCTGGATTGACGACATTTGTAGACAAGTACTACGAAATTGTTCCGATTTATATGCCTATGTAGATATGGAATGCTATATAACAAAAAAAAAAGTATTGGAAAACAAAATTGAAGCGAGATGAAGAAGTTTTAGTTTTACTGAATTATTTATTGCTTCAACGCAACACAATACATACAACGTACAATTTTGGGCGGCCATATAAACTTCTCTTAGTATATACCAAAACCACAGGTTTACCAACATTAAACATAAAATATAATTGTTGCTATACTCAAAACACCCCTGCAACAGTTTAATTTAATTTTATGGAATTTCTATTTATGCTACTGGCATCTCTACTATATTAACCATATTACAATTTTAGGAAAAAAAATATACTTCTAAATTTAGCGAACAACTGTTTGCCTACTGAGATAAATAAGTCTGAAACATTATTGTTGGGATTTATATATCCAAAATTTATATTTCCTCTTAGATTCTAGAACACTTGTTTTAATTCCAAAATCTACAAGATAACCAAAATCTTTCAAAGTTTATGTAAAAAAACACCATTCCATAATAGTCGACCTACGTGCTACATACTTTTTTTTTATTTATGTAAAGGCAGACAAACGAGCAGACGAGTAAGTGATTCCGTCGCCCATAGACACATGCAACATCCAGAGAGTTGCGAGTGCGCTGTCAACCAGTGAAATTGGATACAATAGGTTTATTGGATAGGATGGGACGGGATTAAGGATTTGGAGGGGATAGGATTGAGAAAAAAAAGGATAGACATGGCCATCCGGCATCGCCAAAAGTCATGCATACTTTATTTTATGCCTACTTTATAAAGGGCGGTGGTACTTCCCCGGACGAGCATCCTTTCACAGCAAAAGCTGTGAAAGGATGTTATGCTCTACCACTACTACTCTGCTTCATAACATGATAATGTTACGCATGACTGCTTTAGTACTCCTAGAAACTGAATTAGGAAAATTATAGAAAAAAATTACTAGATGTTGATTTTCTATCTTGAATATTACCGGCCCAGTCTGCGTCACTGTAAACTTGCAATTTTACATCATAATCAAAGTAATATGGTAATTGCAAATCGATTGAATCTTTTATATATCTGAGTATTCGTTTAAGACTTTTGTATAATGCTATACTAGCACAATTTACATATCTGCTTAAGAACCCTACTGGCAAATCAGGTCAAGTACGAGCAGGCCTGGCCTTAATCATCCTGAGTCGTTTGGCGTTCTGGGACGTCAGGAATATTGCCGGCCTTTACGGTAGGAATAGGCTTATTTTTTTAAGGGTCGCTAAGACGTACCAGAAAGGAACGGAAAGAAACCGTGTGGTGTCGTGGGACATCTGATAGCAACGAAGTTTCTTATTATGAAAATATTAATTATAAATTCTATTCGAGGTGTAAAGAAAATTATTATTCGGGTATACATTTTTAACTTCGATAAACATAAAAAAATACTTTATAAAATTATTTATATACTTAACAACTTTATTTTGTTTAAGATTTATAAAAAAAATATACATACAAACAGCTACTTACGTGAATAAGATATAATAATGATAGCAAACTGCAGTAATAATAAAAAATAAATAAAAAATAACAGAGGAAATAATTAAAAAAAAATTAGTAAAAAATAACTGAAAAATAAATAAATGAACAGTCATCCCCGTAGACTATGATTAGACATTGTATAGCCGTCCTATATAGACTATACATACGATAAATCTTACGGACGTTTTTTGCCGGCTAGGGTGCCCTCCGCAACGCCCCATAAGGAACTTCTTCCTAATACCGCTAGAGACATTTGATTCTACTAAGATGTGCGTGGCATTAATTACGATTAGCAAGAATTATAAAGTAATCGCATTGTATTATGTACGAACTCAGCAGCACGTATTAATCCGATTTCTATGAACATTCCTTGTGATTACTGCGAATAACGCAACGGTTCTAAAAGCCAAGGAATCAAGCCGGTCGGAAAAAAAGATCATCGACGATTCGAATAGACGTTTGATGGTCAAACGCTTTTCCGCTCGCTTTTCTTCATAATATGCCCGAAAAAAGAAAGCACGCGCTGACTGCATAAAGAAGAGAGTCTAGTTGTTACTTGGAGTTGGGAAAGAATAGAAACTTTTGTGTTTAGCGGTCCACGGTATCCTTAGCATACGCTTCCAGCACCACATTTCGAAAGGAGCTGGTAAGCGGGTGCCTTGGACCAAAGGTGAGAATAGGTTTCAATATGTTGCCTAATTTGCGCTTTGTAAAGCTACATGTGGTGGGATGGTTAAATATATTGTCTTGCTCTTATAAGGACATGTTTTTTCCAAGACAATTTGTTGGATGGTCGGTGTGTTCATCCCATCGTCCAAAGTCGAGTTTAACGTAGAGTATACAGGAGACCTTACAAGTGAACGCGGAACTGCACGCCAGTTGGCATGTCAACGTGAAAAATTTTGAACAAGGCTATGGTAATCAGTATTTTCGAAGTGAAAAAATACGACATACAGAGTTATTTTTAGCGATAGTTGAAAATCGTAAAAGGGATTTTACGAAGCACTCTTGATTTCCGACACAAGTTTGTTCTGGCACCCGTCAATGAGGTCCTTAGAATTTTTTCCCGCCAATGAATTTTGCTGACGCGCAATAAATTATTATTATGTAGAAGATACTGTGTGGGCGATAGGTTTGCTATACTGGTTGTACACCCGCATAATTTCTCAATTAACCTGTAAGACGTAATCTTGGAAAGAGCGTTTTGTACCATATGATGATCGAATGTCTTCGCTACGTCCAGGTTAACTGCCAAGGCTTCTCCTTTGCCATAGATTGCTTATACCCCTCGAACATTTCGGAACTACGTCTATGGTGTAGAAGTACCGCAAAACACGCGGCAAGATCGGTGCTAATTCTGAAACGAACGTCTTCAGCACGATAGCGGGAATTCTATCAAGCCCAGTGAAATGAAAAGCGTTTTTCACCCATCGTCCAAAATCGAGTTTGACGCAGACAGGGCCAAGCAGACCGGCTTTCTATTTAGCAAATTGAATTTTTGCGAGAGGAACCGAGCCTAGGATTTGACTTCCTAAAGATAAGGACTATGGAAGATGGAATAAAAAGTTCTGTACTCAGGGTATGGAACTTTTATTTTACTAAAGTACTACATCGGCAATAGAATCAACGACTGCGGTAGGATCATGTAGTGAGAAGCAAATAGAATAGAATGCAAAGTATGACTTTACACTATAGTTGAGAAGATAAAAAATCTCATCCCAATGTGCTGATCTATAGTGCTATACACGTATGTAAAAATAGGATCCTAGATGAATTATATTAAAAGGAAGGCCAAGAGGTTCAAGGAACTTATGCTGTTTTATCACGTCGCCCGCACTCGTATCTTGGAAAAAAATATTAAATATCTTATGTAAATAAAAATAAATATATTAATGTTAAGGCAACAATATTTCTGATTATTCCGGGTACGGAGACTGAGTACCGATGACTTCTTATGACTTTTCTTTTTACCTTTACCTTATTTAATCAGTTGTAAAATTTGGAGCACTATAAAAAATGACATATCCGACGTCTGAAGCATTCGTCCGTCTGTGATATTTAGGAATTAGTAGTAAAATGTGTCAAAAACTTTACATCCGACAATAACAATAATAGAAAAACAGCCGAAGAATCTTGTCTTAAGTGGTCAATAAATACAGGCTCGCACGCGCCCCTGGCAGTCAAGAACGTCGCCCGCCAATACTGCCTGTATTGGCGGGCGACATTCTCGTATCTTACCATAGTGTAGCCCTCAGTTCTACTGTAAGTTTCTTAGAGCCCGTTCCCTTAGACTCACTGGAATCTAATTGGGAGCTTGTTCCCTTAGTCCTCCTGGAATCTTCTTGGGTTTTATTGAGTCTTCAGTCTTGATCAGACTCTCCAATGGCTGCAACTGTCGAAACCGATTTTTGGCCCAACTTATATACTTTTACACCGGAAAATCTTCTTTCTTCTGGGCTGTGTAATCATACCACTTATTCTTCAATATGGGAGTCAATTTCTCCGTGATTACGCGGGTCATTGCCGGGTTGTAAAAGTAGTGTTTTTTTCAACGCTTCAATAGTACCTACGATGTTCGCAACTCTGTTTGCAAACACACATATATCTCGCGGGTTGTCCGTCACGCGATGGAGTTGTCTTTCCTTTTCCATTTCCGCTCGTGTGACAACTCCCGGCTATCCCGTAGGCTTCGGCGTATTTTTGCGACATATTCGCTTGCCGTAAAGTAGATGGACGTATCTTTGTATGCCGTCTTGAAGCGCAGCCATTGCCGGCTACTTCCATTGGACATGAGTAACTCCTATATGTACTTCGGTGGTTCTCTTGATCCTCGTACCGCTTGCGTGAGGGCGGCAGCTACGGTGCTTACATCTAACATATTCTGTCCTTTATCTGCTAGCGTATGTATCGACGGCTGCGGGGCGGCGTGGTGCGCGGCGGTCTCAAAGGTCGCGGGGTGTCCGACCAGAACCAATGGGCGTAGCAGGTGCCGCCTGTCCGACAATCAAAAGCGCTCAGCAAGTTGGCTAGATCCTAATTCAGTACTAAAGTAAGGCCTCAAACCAGAAATTTAGGGGTCATTTCTGGTCACTGTTTCGTGGTCTAGTGCGGGTGTGATTCACCACAGCTTTTTACAAAACGGCATGAGCATTACTGCAGATATATACTGTGAAGAACTGGAGACAATGATGGACAAGCGTGCACCCGGCTGCAATCTGCAACCAACTTTGGTTAATAGGTTGTCCCCACTGCTCAAACCACGAGCGACCTCGCGAAGCTCTCCCTCATTCACCATGCTTACTAGACTTTGCACCTACCAACTATTACTTTTTCCAAAATTTAGACAACTTTTTAGTGGGTAAAAAATTAAATTCCCGAGAGGCAGTACAAAATGCCTTTGAAGAGTTTGTTGCCTTCCATCCAGCTGATTTTCACAAGGGCATCAATAAACTGCCAATGCGTTTGCAAAGATGCGTCGATTGCATGGGTTATTTTTTGTGGGTAAAAAATTAAATTCCCGAGAGGCAGTACAAAATGCCTTTGAAGAGTTTATTGCCTTCCGTTCAGCTAATTTTTACAAAATGCACATCAATAAACTGCCAATACGTTGGCAAAGATGCGTCCATTGCTTCGCACTTTGAATAACAGAAAAAAAGTTTAAAAAAATAAGTACTTTCTCTTATTCCATACAAAATGGCAATTTAATAGGTAAAGACTTATTGTTACATGAGAATAATTTCTCGCCTGTGTGTATTTTCATGCGTTGTTTTAAATCACCCTTTAGTGCACATCTGCACTCGCAAATAATACAAGAGTAAGGTTACTCAATTGTGTGTTTCCTGATGTGTTGTTTTAAAGAAACCTTTTGTATGCACCTATACTCGCAAATATGACAAGAGAAAGGTTTCTCGCCTGTATGTGTTCTCATGTGATTTCTTAAATGACCCTTCTCTATACATCTGTACTCGCAAATGTTACAAGAGAAAGGTTTCTCGCTGTTGTGTCTTAACATATGTAGTTTTAAATGCGTTTTTCGGGCACATCTGTACTTGCAAATTGTACAAGAGAAAGGTTTTTCACCTGTGTGCGATCTTATGTGATTTTTTAAACTACTCTTATGAATACATCTATATTCGCAAATGCTACAAGAGAAAGGTTTCTCGCTACTGTGTCTTTTCACGTGTTGTTTTAAATGCGATTCCCGGGCACATCTGAACTTGCAAATGGTACAATAGAAAGGTTTCTCGCCTGTGTGTGTTCTCATGTGATTTCTTAAATAATCCTTGTCTACACATTTGTAGTCGCAAATGTTACAAGAGAAAGGTTTCTCGCTACTGTGACGTTTCATGTGCAATTTTAATCGCGATTTCCGGGCACATCTGTACTCACAAATGATACAATAGAAAGGTTTCTCGCTGGTGTGTGTTCTCATGTGATTTCTTAAATAACCCTTCTCTACACATTTGTAGTCGCAAATGTTACAAGAGAAAGGTTTCTCGCTATTGTGACTTTGCATGTGCAATTTTAATCGCGATTTCCGGGCACATCTGTACTCGCAAATGGTACAAGAGAAAGGTTTCTCGTCTGTGTGTGTTCTCATGTGATTTCTTAAAGTAGCCTTCTGTACACATCTGTAGTCACAAATGTTACAAGAGAAAGGTTTCTCGCCTGTGTGTGTTCTCATGTGATCTTTTAAATTACTCTTCTTTACACATCTGTAGTCGCAAATGGTACAGGAGAAAGGTTTCTCACAGCTGTGTCCTTGCATGTGTAGTTTTAAAAGCGATTTCCGGGCACAGATGTACTCGCAAATCGTACAAGAGAAGACTTTGGTAACATTGTGCACTTTTAAATGATATTCTATGCAACGTTCGTTGCCTGTTTTGAAGGAGCAAATATCACAACTGTACATTTCTGACAACATTGACTTAAATATATTTGCTTTGGTTAGCTGGTTATCATTTATTGAGGTTTCACTTGTTTTTATACAATTAAGAATGTGATTAGTCAGAATGTCTTTAGTGGAAAACTGTTTACCACACTCATTGCATTGAAATTTATCAGTGATTGTATTTATAAAGGATGTTAAAGGACCGCTTACATTTTCTTGTAGTGGGTCTTTGTTTTGATTCTTTTGTCTACTTGGCACTACATTTGTTTTCATTTTCTCCAATTTTATTTCAGATTTCAAATCAACTTCGGCGTTTATCTTCTCCTGACTTTTTTTAGACTGCAGGTAAATGTCTCCTGATTCTTTATTATTATTAGAAGTTTTATTCTTTTGTTGGATTTGGGTTGAACAGGATGGGTGAGGATCTTTATTGTCTTCTTTCTCCTGTTGCTTTACACACAGATTTCCTGTAACACATAAAAATGTTTTTCTAAAAGTATAAAATGGTCATTGTGGTAAGTATGGCAGTGGTTATTTAGTAATGGCATGCGCATGGTGACATTGAAGCATGGAAGATAAACAAGTATTCAATTGATTGATATGATATAAAATTGATCCCAAAATTGTTTTTAAAATCTTTATCTTTAAGTTCTAAAAAAACCTTTGGCATAAGCAATATTCCATATGAGGGGTTGTATGATGTGTTGTTGTTTAGAACTGAAAAATCAAAAATAATTGTTATCATACAACACAATTAATTTATTACTTAAACAAAACTTAGGATGCAAGCAAATAGTTCACCTAATGTTAAGTAATAACCATCACACATGAATATAAACAACATCTCAAGCATTACATGTGTTATTTGAAATAATTTGAGGTCAGTTTGAGCACTTTGGGAACAGTACATGTGATAAAGCATTGAGAAAATATCTTTTAAAATTGTAAATTAAATAATTTATTATTTCCTTGCATTACATTTGCTATTATTACAAAATAATAGGTTATAAATAATACCTGTCACATTATATCCTTCATCTATTTCTATTTTTTTCTCTTTGTTTACCATTATTGGACTAATACCGTTAACATTTTGATAAAAAAACAGATCTTCACTTGTCTCTGGACCACAATCTAAATGGTAAATAGAAGAGACTTGTAGATCCTGACTAGTATAATCATTGTTCAAGATTGCAATTGCCGTCGCCTCCTGTAATAAAGAGAAACTACATATGAATGTTATAAAAGAAGCAACATCAAATGCTGCACAAAGCAAATATTAAACAAAAGTAGGGGAACCTGTTGAACCTTGGCCCTATCTGTACCGAGGCCATTAGGCTCGTTTCGGGAATATTTTTCCCGAGATTGTTAATTTTATTGCTATATATGGTATGACACTTGCAACTATTCAACAAAAAGTTTTTTTTTAATGTTGTCGACATTACAACTTTTATTGAGGAAAAAAGTTAATATTTTTGATTTAATTTGAAGCCTGATAGTTTTCAATATTTGGTAAAAGTTATTTAACTTTTATATGCTATCCATTCGTTTATTTATTTAAAAAATGAAAATAATTAATCACAAACTTTCGAGATAAGTAACATCAAAATATTTAAAATCCAGCATTCTGTTTAACTTAAAGTAGTGTTGTGCCATGGTCACTGTGTATCTGTTGTACCTTGGTAAGTGGTCAAGGTACAGGGTAAATGGACGTTACTCTTTTGCCAAGAGATATTTTTTAGTTTATCAATTTCATGTAATATATACCTATTTAAATCCAATTAATATTTAGGGATCATACCTAAAAGTAAAGAGAAGAAGGTGGTAGAGCATAAGAACTTTTCACAGCTTTTGCTGCACTTCTACGGACGTGCTCGCCCGGGGAAGTACCACCACCCTTTATAAAGTCGGCATAAAATAAAGTATGCATGACTTTTGGGGATGCC
>JAOCPS010410145.1:0-12141 GCA_025505425.1 Graphium colonna | reverse complement strand
TTCCCTTCACCCCAGAGCACGTGGTAAATAATTATTAAAAATTCAATTAGAAAATTATCAATTTTATTGGTGCCGGCACCGGAGATCGAACTCAGTTTCGCCTCGAGTAAACTGAATTGAAGGCGAGCGCCCGGGCACTGAGCAATTTTTAATGCCTCCGATACAAGTAACATGACTGGAAAAAGTCGGTATTGTTGGTTTCTCTCGCTGTTTACCTGGACGAGTTTTATTTGCTCTCGCTATTTCTTTGTAACAACGTAAATCATTAAAAATATCAATACACCAATTATTTTCTACTGCATTTTATGCAGGAATATGTTCCTGGCCAACTTACTGGTTGGCGCAGTTGCTAAGACATTGGCTGCGGCGTTGCAGGTCGTGGGTTCCATTCTCACACGGAGCAAATATTTGTTCGACCTACATATAGTCGTTTCGGATCTGGGTGTTAATCTTTGTGCGATATATAACGCCCTTGTGACACAAGAGTTTGATCTTATTATAAGGGCAGCGTTTTTTTAAAAAGATAATTTGATCTCGTTTGACATAAAGGATTGACGTTTAGTATTAATTCAAAGAAACGTAAATAATGAGTACCGAACGATTGTTCTAGCTCCAGTGTATACGGTGTCTAAATTTGGTAAGCCAGTCATTCTCCTCGGTCCTTATCGCTACAACCGTCACAGCCGTTGCAAAGGGCCCAGGGTCCAGTGGCTCTGCTGCAAATGGAGTTCCGGATGCCGAGCTTCCATCACCACGATCGAGGATTGCATCGTCAAAGTTGCAAATATACACCATCATTGACCTACGCATGATTGCACATCAAAATCAAGTAAATAACATCTAATGATCGTCAAGTTGTTGGAAATAAAACGATGTGGGTTCATATGATTTTCATTTACTTTATTATTTTTTGTTTCTCGTCCTAATTAATTTTCCTTTATTCCTCTTTTAGTGTCATAATTAGGTTAGTTTATAGTAATAGCCAGAAATATCATAGAGTTTCAACATATTATACCTTTTAGAACTTAGCTAATTTATTTTCAATGTAACTCTTAGTATGTAATTTTTAGTGTTAAGTAAATGTCTACAGTAATTCTTTTTTGTTTTTAGTCCAGTTCGGATGGTCGAAGTTTGGGAGGCCTGTGGTACATTTCGGAGGTCAAAGATACAATATGCGGACCACCAGCTACGGTCCCAAGTTGCAATGGTGTTGCTGCAAGAGGACCACTAAAGGCTGCAAGGCCAAAATCACCACCCTCAATAATAATGTTGTCATGGCTATCTATGATCACAATCATAAGTAAGAAGCTATACAGTTATTGCGGGAGGCACACTGAAATGATCGGTAAAAAAACTCTAGTTGTAGGTTATATGTGAACTGTGATTTATTGTTTTTCGAAGTATGTCCCCTTGCAATCTATGCATTTTTGCATTCTTTTGGACCCTTGTTAAAGAAGTAGTCCTAATCTGAAGTAGGCGTTGACAAAATAGCTGATTTGTGGGCTTCCACGGTGGTTTCTTGGTTGTCCAATCGCTGACCATACAATAGATCAGGGCTGTGCGGAGGATGGTAAATGAACTCGATGATTTGTTAGTTTAATAAATCTTTTGTTTTGAATGGCAATTTGGGTGATCGCATTATCATTTTGTAATATAACGCTACCTGTCGGGTTGCCTGTGCGAAGTTCGGCCATTATTTCTGGTAAACAAATAGAGGTGTTCCAATCCGCTTCTTCGAATCCGTTCTCCGTTCTTGTAAGGGAATAGTGGTCACATGTCTTTTCTTTGAAACAAACGAAGCGACTATTTTTTGGACACACTACGCGAACGCATGATTTTACTTGGCTTGACCTCGTTTTCGAAGACCCAAACTGCTGATTGTTGCTTTCCTTCAGGCTCATGCAAAGAAATACACGATTAACCGCCGGAGGAGTTATGATACACGGCTTAGACTTCCCTTTGTTGAAGTGTTTCAGAGTAGATCAGCACCAAACAACGCGAGCCGTCTTTTGCTCTTCTGACATATTTAGTTTTCTGATACCTAATTCACTATGCAAAACACTTTGTATTGGAGTCATAATAATGCCGACAGCTGCTCTGACTTGCTCACATGACACACGTCTTTTTTCACATCTGCGACGTTTTTAGTCGGCCCGTAGGTACCGTACTTTGTGAGTAAGTGCTTTAATAACATATGTAGAACCAAGCTTCTTAATAAATTCATCTTGAAATAACTCTAGGTGAAAGTTGTGACAAATTATGACGCGAAAATTTTCAGGCGTGTGCTTCATTTTGTTTATCGGCTTGTCAATTTTAAAATCCAAAGGTATATACATTTTTTTTTAATTGTGGAAATGTCATTATGATTGCAAGTGCCTAGTTCGCATGTAACAAAAAAGGTTCAATTCAGCCTAAACTGTTGTAGTTTAGGCACAGTTCACGTTAATATCGGTGTGCCCCAGCAAAAGAACATTATAAACATTCGAAAAACATTAAAAAAAAAACTAACTACGAAGATGAAGATGATGTTTTTAGATGTATTTGACTGTCATTCTCAATAGGTCGGACTGTGATTCTTGTATATAAACATCGATCTCTGTACCTAATCATTAGCTTAGAATGGATGTTATGTTTATTAAGGACGATATATAATTAATTTTAGTAGGCCAGTGTGTTAATACCAAAAAATAGGTAAGAAAATTTTGTGACCAATGTTGGTTCCAACCTTTAGGTAATGTCTAGATGTGTTTTAGTTATAGTAATTGTGATTATGTGTGTTTCCATAATTAATTATGTGAGAGTGAATGCATTTTAATGAATGAATTTTAATAAGAGCACAATTCGGAAAATTCTACCTTTGTTTTATTTTATGTCTTGATATATCTCGTGTAACCTGATATGATTTACATTTTCATGAGAGACATTTCTTAAGTGCTTTGAGAACAAAAATGTTTTTAAGTTCTTCTGATAACGCATTAATTTTTTGTTACGTTCCGTTAGCAAATCCGTTTTAAATAGCATCACCTTGTCATTGCTTATTTTAACCACCTTCTTCCAGACATCGTGTACACGATATCGCGTTATGGAAAGCCGGTGATAATAGTCGGAGAGCATCGGTACAACCGATATGGCCAGAAAAGCGTCGATAACTCCAGGGTGGTGTGGCGTTGCGTCAAATGGGCGAGCTCAAGCTGCCGCGCCTCTATCATCACCTCTGGCGACGAGATTGTTATGATGAAGAACAGCCATAATCACAAATAAACGGTGTTACACCTAATATCGTATGTAGATATTTGGATATGATTCTTCTCTTGTTCCACATGTGAAGTTTGTTGATAATCTATGTATGGGTGTATTTGTCTGTTACGTCATAGGTCCCAAACAAATGGACCGATTTTTAAGCGTTTTTTATATTTCAAAGATGAATTTATCGATAGTGTTCTAAGATTAAGGTTAAAATGTTTTTTCCAATAATGTTGGGTATTTTGTAAATCAGTGATTTATATTTGCCTGACCTTAAAGTTATTATGCCAATATATCTCTAGGCTCCATTTCGAGACATTGATTAGCTATTAAATATCTTTATGTTTAAAACGGTTTTACTATTAATTCTTTCGAAATTATACTTTTTGGAGAACGATTAGTTTTAAATTAGTGTATATTTTTAGGAATGGGCATTCAATATTGCCGAAACTGTCACAAAATAAATCAAAGTCGGGAAGTCGTTTGGAGGAAGAATTCGACTATACTACATTTTTGTTTTATTTTTTTCCAGGTGCCAAGTTCACGACAACAAGCAATGGAAGGCCAGTCCTTGAGCTAGGATTTTATCGATATTACAGGAACAATCGAAGTAGAGGCCCTAAAGCGACTTGGTTCTGCTCCAGGAACAGCAGCAAGCCTAGTTGTCGAGCCTCAGTTACCGTTATTGATGACGTCATCGTTTATGTAAAAAATGAACATAACCATTAGATATTATTAAATTATTGTCAACATTACTTGAATTTTTAACATCGACAAATCCCATTGGTACAAGTTATAATTTCTGGCGTTTTATTAAGTATTTTGCAATAATATTTTAGAACTTGATGTTAAATTTTGGGCATGTTGGCATAGTTGCTAGAATAGTCGCTAAGTTTGCATATAATTTTGATGCTTAACATTTTTTTGCATTTCTAATTTGAAACGATGATTCCGATGCCGTATGATTTTGTGTCTGGGACTCTTTTGCAGGTTTCATTTTCTGTAATTCGAGACATGGGAATACTGTACTCTGCAATGGGAACTATAGGTATCGGAAAAGCTACGTGTACAGCGATGGACTCAGGATCAAATGGGAATGCGTGAAGGTCGGCAGGTCCCGGGGCTCTTGCGGTGCCACTGTCATCACGCACGACGGAGCAGTTGTCGATATGAAGAGCTTCCACAATCACTGATACCAAAATTTCGAAATAGTTGTGATTCGTGATAATTTTGGCCTACCAACATAGCGATGAAATGTATCGATTTAGATATCTCCTTGTTATTTGTTTTAAACCTTTAATGATATTATTTATTTGTTTTGTTTTTGTCTTTTTATTAAATGTTTTTCGTTTGAATCGGGATTTGTTTCATTTTAACGCGTTTGGTCGTTAATTGATATCTATCTTTTTATCTATCTTCGTATAGATTCATCAATAACGGGCTCTTTATGATTGATTTTCACCGAAAACATCTGGTTAACTAAAAACTTCGCATAAGTGTAAATGGTTATTGAGAATACCGCTGTAATAGAACATTGTTCTAGTATTAGAAATTAGTAGATCCAGCATCATAAGGGTAAACGTTTTGTTGTTATTAGGTGTTGCTAGGTTTTTATTTCATCATTTAATTATTAATTTAAGTTTACTTTGATGCAATGTGTGTATATAACGTAGACATTATCTACAACTTTTCGTCGAATTTGTTTCAGAGAAACCTCAGCATGTGTATACTACGTCACGTTATGGAAAGCCTGCAATCCAAGTTGGAAAATACCGGTTTAATAGGAATAACAGGAGTTATGGGCCTAGGGTGCTTTGGGTATGCTGCCGGGTCAGCTCGGGATGCCGTGCTAGCATCACCACGATCGATGGTCTCATCGTCAGGGAAAAATGCAACCATAACCATTAACTGTATCAATTTTATAATCTTTTCTTTTCGTAATCCTTTCGTAAACGATATATTGTACGCAAGTTTTATTTGAAATTGTGCTTTAGTTGAGTTGTCAAATTATTTCCTTTGATATTTTAATTATACCAAAATATGTGTTGATTTTTCTTTATTATATACAATTAAATTTCTTGGCATATAGGTATTTTTCGATCTGACCATGTTCCATTCTGTATTTTAATACGATTTATTTGTACCCACCTTCCAAAAATTTGATAAGCGTTTTGTAAGTGGCTCATTGGTATCTTAATGTCTCTTCTTAATTCTGTGGCAAATGAATTTCTCTGCTAATATCTTCTTTAATAAATATATATAATGTGCAACTGCTGGAATTTGCAGGGGCAATAATGACGACCTCGAGATTCGGCAGGCCCGTCATCATCATTGGTTCGAACCGCTACAACAAGAATAATCGGACTACGGGTCCCAAGGCCCTGTGGTTTTGCAGCAAGAGACACTGCCGCGCGTTTATAACGACCGTCGATGACGTAATAGTTAAGATCAATGACGAACATAGACACAACTCTGGAGCATCTGAAGTTCTTGATCTCGGAATATAGTTACCGTAAAAAAATCTTTTAAGGAAAATATTAACAAAATGCTTGAAATTTTAGTAACATTTCTTTGTCATTCCAACTAAGCTCTGGGCTGGGACAATGGTGGGATTCGAACCCTCGTCTACGAGATCAGATGTCCGTATCCTTAAGTATCAGGCTATTGGTGCTACTTTATAGTATTCATTGCTAATTAAAGAAGCACCAAAATTATTTGATACAATGGCTTTTTACATTATTTGCTTAAATATATTTGATTCTTTTTCTTTTTCCTACTCCCCTCCTAATTTTTTACATTTTCTTGAAAATCTTCTAAATATGCCGCCGATATGGAAAATCAAATGTTTGATCATAAATATACCATTAATTTTTCTATGTCTATATAGTTTTATTTAAATAACAAAATGGCAAATGCAAAAGCATGGGTGATTTGCTTCCACTTTTTAATTTATTTATTTTTTTACTTTTTTTTAATTTTAAATTTATTTTATTATTAAAGCTTCATATGCAATTATATTTTTTGCATATGAAGCTTTGATATTTAAAATAATTTGAGGATATTTTATCTAAAATTCTGAAATATTTTTTCTCCGATTTCTTTTACGATAGCTGTATTTCGAGGTTTTTCTTGATTAAGGTGCCCCAATATGACGTCAGAAGAGGAATTTGATTCTACTATACATTTATGTTATCATGAGGCGTTGTGATTCTTATTTTGTGGAATAAAATCTCATTTTTCAGTGAAAATGTAAACCAATCGCTTGCATTTCTTATTTTGAATTATTATTTCTCTGACAATAGGAAGGATATCATAAGTTAAAAAAGATCTGGTGCGTGCGTGCACGGTACGTACGTACCAGATCTTGTTTAACTTATAGCGTGTCTTGGTCTATCTATTTGGGGCTTCATAGATTATTTAATTTGTATGTGAAAGGTTATTTTGTCTTGTGTATTAACACTGATGAATTATCAAAATCTATTTAATGGTTTGAAGATCATCAGTTATTTTCAAGTTGTTAAGAACTTTGTAAAGTTTGGTGACTGTAATGCATGGACCCCCCGCAATCGTTCTTCGTTTTTCGAAATTTGGAATAAATCTCACAGCAAAGTCATACATTTAGACGACACATAAAAGAAAGAAGTAATAATATTTAACACAAATTTTGTTTTCTCCATTTGTGATATATTTTCCCAGTCTTTGTGGAATCAACTGTCGTCAGCGTTATTTCCGGACCGATAAGACTTAGGGACCTTTAAGAACGGCCGGCAATGCTCTTGCAATTCTTCTGATGTGGCGGTGGTAACCACCTACCATCAGATGCCGCTTGCTCGTTTGCCTCCCTCTCTATACAAAAAGTCTAGCTGAACTTTAGCCCCTTTTAGAAGATGGGGCAAATGAGAAAGCGTCACATTCACGATATGTGATCACTGCTGGCCCTGAAGTTTTTCAAAATCAGAAGATTAGCAATAAATACCATTGCTGGGCTTTATGACAAAGTTTTATGTACCTGATGATGTAGCGGTTTCATGTATCTACTTACGCCAGTATGACCTTTTTATGATGTTATTTTTAGGCAAAAAAGATAAGCAATGTTTTTTTCGTAACATTTTAAGTGTAATATTTTAGTATTAAACACATCTTGGACAGTTGTTACCAATGAGGAATTAATATTGACGTTTCGTTTTGTATAAATGTTTATTTCAATAATAAAAAGTTTTTTTTTAGGTCCGATATTCATGACATCACGGTTCGGTAGACCCGTCCTTGTGTTGGGTCAGTACCGTTACAACCGTTACCATCGCTGCACTGGCCCGAAGGAGACTTGGATATGCGTCAAGAAAACCTCGGGTTGTCGTGCTCGGCTGACGACCTTCGAAAATGTCATATTGAAGACTATGAACGAGCATTGCCACCCCTGAAGCATATTAACCGGTCATATAGTAGGTTTGGTTATTATAATATAAGTTTGCAACTAGCTTTATTTGTTCGTTCATATGTAACGATTTTAAAAGTGTGTAGTAAGTGAAATTTTGCGTCTACGTTGTTAGTGGTTAAGAAAAGGGCATAGGCAAAGACATATATAAATTGTACAAAAAAAAATCCTGCCAAAAAAAGGACAAAGAAATAGTTTCTAGAGGATAGCTTCAAAACCCTTGGCCCTTGTTGCAATGTGATGTCTGAAATACACAAATCTGGAAAGGTATTAGAGAAAAGAGAAATAATCGATAAAGAAAATGTTAATCCGTACGCAAAAGATATCAATACTGAAAAAAACTGAAAATGGAATTTCAAAAAAGAAATACAATGTCCACAAATGGAATAAATAGAATGTTGACTGAATTTATAATTTAACTGTATTTTAAGCAATGTATAATTTACTGTTTCATTTGCAGAAGCCGTATTTATTAAGTCAAAGTTTGGCAAACGAATGTTGTTTCTCGACGGCCATCGTTACTACAGGAACCGATTCAGGGGCCCACGGATGTACTGGACATGTGCCAGGAGCAAAAGCTACGGCTGCCCAGCCAAGGCTACCACAATTGAAAATATGGTTTTCAACTATCAGTCCAACCATAACCACTTTTAATCTGCATCTGTGTCTGCTTTTGTTACAAATGCTTTGTTTTGTTTGTTTGTATAATTAAATTCTACGTTTGCGTTCAAAGTGTATTTTTTTTCGATGGTTAAATTTACCTTACCTTCGTTTAATTTTTCCTCCTCCTCCTCGCTGCGTTTCCTCATTGCTGAGGGCCGTGACGTCTATGATTCGATATGTGACAAATTGGTCTTGTATGTTCCTCCGTCCACTACGATCCGCGGCATCGAAAAGGGTGACGTGAAGTGGAGTTTCGAGTGTGGTGCGTAACTGGTTGGACCAACGTCTCGCCAAACGGCCGCGAAGTCTTTTTCCTTCGATCTTCGTTTTATTTAAGGAAATTTAATTATTTGTGAAGTTAACTCGAGTAGAGGAAACTTGAGACGTTTTAATCTTAAAAGGCAACTCCATAACGTTTGTCGTCACAAACCCAAGTATTTGACGCTTAGAAGAACTTTTTAAAGTGCAGAAAATTACGGGCCCTTTTACATGGTGAATATATCCACCAAAAAGAAAAAATCGGTTGCGAGAATTCAAGGCTCTGGAGACTAATGAAATAGCAATTTCTATTTGAGATACGATTCAATTCGTAGTTATTTATTTTTCTTCTTTTTAAAGTGTATTTATCGATGTTGATATTACAATGAAATATGTTTCAGGTCTGACACTGCTAAAAACTAAGCGCGGCAAACCCTTGCTCCTGATCCACGGGTACAGGTTCAACTGTAAACGCATGTTTGGACCTCGCACCTACTGGGTGTGCAACAAGGCTCCACAAGGATGCAAGATGTCTGTCGTCACATTCGATGACGTCATCATTAAAACGAAGAACTACCATAATCACTAACCACTGTTCTACCTAACCTTACCTAATATTACTGTATTTTATTTTATGATTCAATTGTTCAACGGCTTAAATTTATTTTTATGCATATTTCCAGAATAATACTCATTTATATCTTTCCGTTAATCTATTAGTTGATATTGTACATATTTATAAATAAAGTCTAAATGAATATTGAAGACATTTCACTGTTATTAGTTTTACAGTTTATATCAACAGCTTAATATTTTCACGCTATTAGGTTATAGTGTTTAGTGGATTTATTTTTGTACCTGGCCTTATTTGAAGTTTCACAGAAGACATATTTAAATATGGCAGACCAATGGCAAAAACCAAATTTTCATCTTTTTTTCAATCATTTATATGAGTTAGATACCTTATAATAGTAATATGAGTAAATTTACTACGTGTCACTTTGCGTACAAATAAGAAAAAATATACATAATAATATGTCAAAAATTACACGTTTATGTGGAAAACGACACTGTAATGTATGTGATGTCTTTTTTTTATATTTTTTTTTATATACAAATAGTTGTTTTTTACCTCACTAAACCTTGTAAATTTCATACTCCTCAGTGGGCTGTTTTTGTAAAAGACTGAAGGTTCTGGTTTCACGTAATAAAGTCATAATAATGAATTCTGCGTCAGCGTAATACTTTCTATGAAATCAACCAAAAACGAAAAAAGGCAATATCTTAACCAATATATAGCAAAGTATAAATTACCGGAGGATATCAAATAGGCAGGACATAAAATTTGTCACTAAATAATAGATGTGATAACAATATTATAGCTCAATAAGCAGCTTTTATGTTGATGGTTTAATAAATTTGTATTGATACTATCGGAAATTAAAACCAATTTTTTTTTGTTTCCAACTTTCGTGGTTATGTTTGAAATAATTGTAGTTGATATTTCCGGTAAAATATGCGGAGTCCCAAAGGGGCAACGCTCTAATCATGTTGCACGGCCACAAATTCAAGCGGACCTCCTCCTATGGTCTCAAGACCTGGTGGCACTGCGTCAAGAGATAGATAAACGGCTGTCCAGCTCGTATAACGTGAATAGATGGTCATATTGTTAAGTTGAATGAGATGCATTCACACTGATCTATATTAGGAATTATATATTAAGGTATATAATGTGTTCCTGTAGTTTCTTTGCTCTTTAGCTACTCAATTACTTTTTATTAAGCTGCTGTCAGCCTTATTATCTATTCCTTACTTTATTAGTGCTGGGTAGCCACGAATATTTATTTATGCTCTTTGCACGTAACTTGTACAAAGGCAGACTTAATGCCCAATGGCATTCTCTAGCAGTCTACCTTAGGGTGGTGCAGAAATGATTTGGTAGGTGCACAGATACATAGGTGTTGATGAGATACATTTTATTTATATTTAACGGTATATAAAACATACATTATTAATAAAATAGACAATATACATAAATATAACATAATATATATTATTATACATACATACATGCACTACATATATTATTAACTAAATATAAGGATGTTGAGAATATGCTGACATACTTCAATATTCTGATATTTGTATAAAGAAAAATATTTAATTCACATCCCCATTCGACAACGTTGTTTGCCTATGCTCTTCGCTCTGTATTGATGTCTCCTGTTCATCTTCCTTACCTGATTCTTTTCATCCAATATTTTTGTTCCAATCACAATGAAACCCTCTGCTCCTCAAATTTTCTAATTAATAACACTGATCTTATAGGAGGGAAAAACATAAAGTGCATGAATCCAGTATGATAGGTAATCCAGAGATAAGACAAACAGACTCTTGAGCCTGAAAATATTAGTGTAGATATCCTAAAACAGCGTTTTACTTAATCCGCTCGCCTCTGTCACCCGGGAATGGTCTAGATTGGGATTCGGATAGAAAGTGTAAGTGATAAATGAAATATTAACAAATATTATGTCAATACCTTGCTTTTAATTAGGGAGAGAAATAACACATCTGTACCTAAATTATGATAAAATAGGGTAAACGGGTCCCTTCCACCGAAGGAAACTAATAACTGTCATGGTGCATGGACTGGTTTTTCAAATAAAAATAACTCTGCCTGTTCATCAAATAGAGATTTAAACAATTGTTAGTTAACGATGAAATCGCTAAATATACATTAAAGATCATGTGATCATTCATCATGCAATTAGATATATTTAGTGACACAAAAAAATTGCTCTTCATAAGAATAACTTTTGTGCCGGTTCTATTCGTACGCGGTTATAATATAATGATACAAAACTTTTTTTTTAGTTTGTGTCCAAATAGATTTTTTTTGTGTCGACAGAATTGTCCTTCGGTATATCGAAGCGTGGGCATCCAGTCCTCATAACGGGAGGCTACCGATACACTAAAGCGTCCGAGAGCGGTTTCCGAAGACGATGGGTGTGCGACAAAAAGCAGCAGCTGCGGTGTCGCGCCAGCCTTATGACTGCATGGGACTCTATAATCAAAATGTCCGGTGTACACAATCACTCATAATAAATTATCATCGATATATAAGAAATCCTATAAACATAGTCTCAAACAAAACTATTTATTATAATCATTTTGTATAGAAAACTTTTAAACAAAATTTTCAGTTGTTTTGATTTAGAAAAGGAACTGTTTGATCGACTTTCATGGAAAATTATATCAAACCACCTTGTAACAACGTAAGCAAACAAAATAGAATTTTGAAAATCGGTTCGAAGCTTGCGGAGAAAAGGAATATAATAAAACATGTCCATTTGAGAACCCCCTTCTATTTTGATAGCCCAGTTGGATAAAGTCCAACCCGACTGGAATTATTTATAGTCAGAATTTTTTTACGTCAATGGGGTCATAAAAGGGGGGGGTCATAAATAGAGGTGGTAGAGTATAACACCCTTTCACAGCTTTTGCTGCACTTTTACGGCCACGCTCGTCCGGGGAAGTACCAC
>JAOCPS010409925.1:0-12145 GCA_025505425.1 Graphium colonna | reverse complement strand
CACACACATATATATATCTATACTCCGTAGTGATAGTAATAGGCGTTCAAAAATGCTAACGTATAAGTTTTTTTAAAACAAGTATCTGCTGGATGCTTGTCTTACGAGGGGTGATCAAAAAGTAATGATAATGAGTATAATAAAACAACGATTTTAGTTTAAGTTTCATTTATTTTTCTACATAGCTTTCTAAAAAGTTGATACATTTAGTCCAAGTTTCTCTTAACCTAAAATACCCTTAAAAATGCCTTCACAGCAGCCATCACCTCGCTATCATCCCCAAACTTCTTGCCCCTGAGGTGTTCCTTGAGAGGGCTAAATCTGGAGAATAGGGTAGGTGTTCGACCAGTTCGAAGCCTGCTTCTCGAATGGCAGCCATCGCAAATTCGGCTTTGCGCACAGGAGCGTTGTCCTGATGAAACAGAACTTTCGCTCGGAGTTTGCCCCGTCTTTTTTCCTTTGTGGCTTCTCTAGGTACGGGCTCCTATGGTAGTAGGAGCCCGTTATAGTAGCTCCCTTTTCCAAGTAATCAACCATTATGATTCCCTGAGCATCCCAGAAAACGGACGTCATAACCTTGCCCGCCGAGCTCGAGACTATGGACTTCTTCAAATTTTGAACTTCTTCAAAATTGGCCTTTTCCAAGTCATCGATTGTTATTTGGTCTCAGGATCAAAATGGTGGATCCATGTTTCATCCATGGTCACAAATCGAGACAAAAATTTTTCTTGCTCAGCCTGGAACTTTGCAAGGTTGGCTCTTGAAATGTCAACTCGCTTTTTGTTTTATTCGTCCGTTAACATCCTCGGTACCCAACGCGCGAAGACCTTCTTCATATTCACTGTGACCTGAGCTAAATGATTGACGGTTACTCTTCGGTCTGCTAATACGATATCTTCGATTTTATTCACGTTCTCCTCAGTGAGGGACGAGGTTGGGCGTCCTTCGCGATGTTCATCTACTGTGGATGTTCTACCCAGCTTAAACTCTTTGCACCACCGTGCCACCGTAGAATATGGAGGAGCAGAGTCCCTCAGTGTCTCCACCAAATCAGCGTGTATCTCTTTGGTAGTATTTTTTTTCAAACAGAGGTACTTGATGATGCATATTACTTCGTGTTTCTCCATTTTCGTGTTGTCGCTCCGACCCAGCAGTCGGAAATGAATGTAGCTCCTCTTTTTTTTGGCGCGGGCATCCTCACTGCTGGCCGGAGGGGCCCCTGCAGCTCCGACGGACGTGAAGTGGCCGGTGAAGGTCGGGGCGCCGGGCCTAAACCTCATTTTATGAGTGGCTAAGCTCGAGGGTTCCCGGGGGAGCCTCGACTCGGGCCGCCACTCTAATAGTGTTACCGGATTAGACGATCCTCCAAATGACGTCTTATTTATACAATTTTTTAGCTAGGAAGTAGTGAAGGACTGAAGAAACGAAAATATTTTTTTTGGATTTTTATCTTTATTAGAAATACCCGTTTATCATTACTTTTTGATCACCCCTCGTATTAAAAAAAAACGGCCAAGAGCGAGTAGGGCACGCACATGTAAGGGTTCCGTAGCCGTCCGACGGTCCGTCCGATCGCTTGACAAACTAAATACCTATAGACTCCATTTTCGGTTGACATACATTTTGTTAGGATTATGTATGATGCCAAGTCCGCTATAGTTTTGGTTAAAAGTAGTAAGTACGTTTAGAGGTATGAAGCATATTTTTTCAGAATTGCCCACCCTAATTTCAACTTTGTATTTGGATATCTCAAGATATATTTCAAGTTAGTTTTTGATGCATTCTAAGAGACCTTTCCAACGATACACGATGAGGTAACTCAGGATTTTTTTAAATTACTTTTAGTTGAATTTTGAAAAAAATATTGTAAAAACTAACTTTTGGATCCTCGATATACATCTCTTTACCAATTTCCAATTTTGGGTTTTTTTGAACTACGAAATATAAAAAAACTAACTTACCTTCTCATACAAATTAAACGTAATCCCTTTGTCTATTTAGTTCTTCTTTTGAAATTAGTGCAATCATTTGGTAGTTTTACCTGGAAAGTTTTCCGGGAGTTTTGAAAATTGCTTATTTTATGGACTTCGATGTGCCCTTTGCGAATTTCAACTTTGCCACCATGTCGAAGAAATCTACGTGTGACGTTTTGATTGGTCCTAAATACGATGAACTTACAAAACCTGGTCCATCGAAAACAGCGAACGGAGGAGAATGTTCAAAATATTGGAATAGTGTACAATTACACGTGGATTAGGCTTACTGGGGATACCACAAAAAAAAATGCTCCATTTACTCTACCCCTGGGTGGTATGGAAATGAGTTTTTGGCCAGAACTAATGTTGAAGTAGACTTTGGGACGCTCGCACACTTTGCTTTTTACAAACTATTGATTTTACAATAAAAAAGGTTAGCATGTAAATTATGGCAAATTTTCTCTAGTTTAATTTATCATATGGCTATTTTATCGTAAAATGAGTCGGAAAGGACATATTGCCAATAAACTGTTTTGAGACGCCATTTTTCCAGTATGGCGGCGCGAACGGCAAAGATACGAGGTGGAAAAGATGAAATTCACAAAGAACACATCGAAATCTATAAAACCACCAATTTCCAAAACTCCCGGAAAACCTTCCATGTAACCTTATTTTTAGCGCCTAATGACTGTGTACTAAATGCAATGATTACCTTGCTGAAATTAAATAGATGAATAAAAAAAAGTTCTGCCAACTGAAACAACATTTGACCCAGATACAAGTCAGTACGACTGAAAAGTTACTAGAAGAGAAAAATTGATTTTCTTACTAATTAATACAAATTTTCTTTTATAAAGTGAAATATAGGCTTTAATTAATAAATTAGGATTAATAAATGGGTTTATTAAATTTATTCACTTGCCCATGTCGCATGGCATGCCCCTAATATCAAAAATCAATATTAATTTCTTTTCGTAATTTAATTAAAAAGTATTATTTTATGGAGAAGGAGGCAAACGAGCAGATAGCGCACCTGATGCTAAGTAGTCACCGCCGCCCATGGACTCCCACAAAATAAGAGAAATTACAAGAGGGTTGCAAGATTTGGATAAAATACGCTCGTTTCTTGAAGGTCTTACAGCGAAGTCGTGCGTGGCAGGAAGGTTTTGCCTCTTTTACGAGGGCGCATTTTATATACATTAAGTCGACGCATTACGATTTCGTTCGAAAGACACACATGCAGCGGTGAATGGAGCCATAATTTCAGTGGTGTGATTTTAACGGCAATTTTTAATAAAGGATTCTACCTTCATTAAAAATTGTGTGAAAAAGGAATTGGTTTCATATGAATTTTCATCACGCTACCTGTGACCTGGGCCACCGGCTTGCCCAAAAACAGTATAAAAAAAATAATATAGGTCTGACATGTGTCTTGTATATCAGAACCAGATAATTCTATTATACAAGACATGTGGAATCCGCGTCAATTTGCTGTATCATTAATTCGGATTAGATATTTCGTGACATTAGCGCACACGGACGGTTAAAAACCGTGAAAAACAATAAAAGAGGAAATTAAGTAAAGTAAAGTAACAGCCTATTTTTAAATGTCCCACTGCTAGGCAAAGGCTTTCTCTAGACAGAAGGAATAGGGCATAAGTCTACCACGCAATTCAAATGCGGATTGGTGGACTTCACGTATCTCAGAAATACTATTTTTTTGAAATGCAGGTTTCCTCACGATGTTTTCCTTCACCTCAGAGCACGTGATAAATCTGCACTTTAAATTGCAATTAGAAAATAGAGAATTTCATTGATGCCGGTACCGGGGATGGAACTCAGGTTCGCCTCGAGTAAACAGAATTGAAGGCGAGCATCCGGACACTGAGTCACCACGGCTCTTAAAAGGAGGATGGTTCTCAATTCGGATGGTCTGCCCCACTAACGCTCAACATAGGCCACCACATTAGGCCGGCCACCACATTTTTTTCAGAACAGGAATTCAAAAAGTGGAGGTTAGTGCGTATAAAAAAACGATCATTTTATACAGAAAGCAAATGGATGTGTACGTTTAGTAGAATTTTTTTTATGCAAACGGCGCAGTCGGTCGGGAACGCGTTCGGGTAAATCGCGGACGGAATCCGTACGCGTTTGCAAGGCCTTTTACACATGTTTATTTGACATATTGACTGACGGATGACGTTGCTTTGTTTTGGTTGCGTTTTTTTCTGTTTACAATATTACAATTAAATCCGTCCAAATTCTTATTACAATACTTTTATGACATTAATAATATTATTTTATTATACAAAATGACTGTAAAAAGTTCTACATTTAATGTTTTCCTTGACTGTTGCCTTAGCTCTTTTTTAATGGAAATATTAATGGCAGAAGCACCAGGGAGTGCAAATTTAATAACATTTTTACAATTTTTTTGCATTTCCCTACAAGGGTTCATATTTAGAAAATTTAATGTGGTAAGACATAATCTGATTGATTTATAACTGCATTTTTTCTTAGAGTTAATATTTTTTTAATAGCAGTCACAAGGAAACTAAAAGTTTTTTCACACATATTAAAAACTGATAATTTATTAAATATCAATATATTTAACTAAATTAAACAACTTTACGGATTTTATCACTTGGTTTGGCCCTTTCATAGTGTGTTCACAAACTTCACACTATGAAAGGGCCCAACCATTACATCAAATTTGATAGGCCAAAAATCCTCGCAAAAAAAACACTGATTCCTGCCAAGGATGATTCGTGAGGCTATTGAAATTAAGGAACATCCAAATTTCAATAGAGAGGATGGTTGGATGTCATCACCAGCTTGGGATCCAATTATAAATAAAATCAAGTTAAGAAATAATCACAACACTGCAAGATCTAAAGACACAATAAGTAGTTTCTGCGTAGATCGAAACAAAAAAAATTAATATCATATTCTTAATACAATATTCTTAGTAAACCGCAACTAAATTTTAGATATACGTTTTTAGAGGTATAAAAATCAGGCTTAAGAGGGATTGACTTGTAGATTGTGGTCCAACCATATTTTTGGTGTATTGTAAGATGATGCATGAAACACAGCAAAATAAATAGGTCACCGGAATGGCTCCCTGTAGAAATTCTTATATTTGAAAAATATCACAATTAAAAAAATTAAATGAAGCTACAAACAAAAAAGGTTTAAAATAACAACAAGATTACTTTCACAGAAATTTTAAGTTGTGTTTTTCTTGACACATTTTTCTTTTATTTTGATTTTAAATACAAACATTCATAACTGACGTAATTGTCAGATTAGACATGCATAAAAAAATCAATAATACAAATTGGGAACCTCCTTTTTTTAAGTCGCTTAAAAACTAATTTATTACAATATCTATTACTTATAAAAACAATATGCATCGTTCGCATAGTTTGCCTCTTTTAATCAGTAATTTAATATTTTTACTTTAATAAATGCAAAAAAAAATGGAATGTCTTTAATTGTTTAAAAAAAAAATTATACCACGTTATTAAGAAAACGTGTTCTACACCTTTGTAATGTTAATTAAAACTGTTTTGTATACATTTTCTGATATATACTAATATTGTACATCTAAAGAGCCCGAATTGAAAAGGGTGTTGTATAAACTATTGATCGAGGAAGACTTTGGGCTATATAATATCACACCATCACCAATAGGAGCGCACCGAGCGGTTACAAAAACGGGGGAAATTTAAGCGGGTAAAACCCACTTATAGTTTATATTATAATATGTTGTTACATGTCAAATTATGATTTTTAGTCATTATTATTTACAAATCTGAATACGCAAAACGCCCACGTTGTACCACTGACTTAAAACAAAGCCAAGGTCAGTTAATACCGTGCTTAGTACGTGACACGGCGCGGGATAACATTAGTATGCCGAAAATGAGTTTTTGTTCCGTTCATGCTGACAGAATTAAAATTTCCTAGGTGTAAGGAATTTGAATGACCTTACATTTAGACTATTTGCTCGCGATGTCATTTATATGAAGAGATAAACGTGCTTAAATGGATCCTCGGAAATATCTAGATTAATATTGTACCTTTAGGGTAGTATAAGATAATGGGAAAAGAGTGAAGAGAGAGAGAGATCTTCTGCAATATTGTGGTAGTAAGACGATGATGGAAGTGGTTAAGCCAGGTCAGATCCTAATTGTTTTTTTAGGTTACTATTAAAGCTTCCTACCTAGACTGAAATATCACAAGCTGCGTAGATAGTTAATAAAAGTCGCCCATAACAACGAAAATCGTAAATTCAGATAGTAAAGTTTCTCATTGGCTACTCAAAGAAATAATACAGCATTAATACATTTTAATGGTCAGATGCCATTTCAACTACTATGAGCCGCTAAAAACCATGATAGCGTGCAAATAATTAACATGTTAATTAATCCTTAATGAACTGATGATAAACAGATGCGGCTCTCTATTATCTACCGGCTTTTTGAAAGAGCCTTCGAAAAAAGAAATTTAACATAGTTGACAAAATCTGGACATAACAGGCTCATGAAAGCAAAGTTAGTTTTAAAAAAATAAGTTGTATGTAGAAAAAGCCATCAAAAAGTTTCAAGACCTTTCAAATGGATGTATCATTTTATAAACATTCAATGCAATAAAATGGAAAATTTCTAATAATAACATTAAAACTGAGACTTATTTTTGAATTGAAACTTATTACGGTCTAATGAATGGTCATGTCATGACTTTGCAACATTGAGCAGGTAGAAAGGTAATTAAACACCATTTACATGTGGACCCAGTGTAAGAAAAAGTGAAAAAGCTTATTTTACAGAAAATTTCATAAACCGACTTCAAGCGCCTCAAAAGTGCATTCTTGAAAAATATCTCCTTCGTTATTTTGATTTTACAAACGAATATTTTTAAAATCAGTTCATAAGTGGCGGAGATGTGTGCGAACATTCCTAAATTTTGTTATTTTTATTTTAAAAACAAAGCAATCAACCAATTTGACAAAAAATTTTAGGGGATCATTTCGAAAGAAGACCCTATAAAGATAGAAAAAGAATTTAAATTTTAAAATCTGTTTTTTATAAATGATGGAGATGTGCGTGAACATACATAAAAAAGATAGAAACATTAGAATTGAAAACCCTCCTTTCCTTTACTTTTTTGAAGGCGGTTGATAAAAACAATGAACGTTATCGAATATCACAAAAAAAACGGACTCGTTAACTATAAACGTAATATCTAATATATTATTAGGTGCATCATGTTTAAAATCTATCCTATATATTAATCTGTAAGTCAAATTTCATCCAAATCTATTATCGTTTTTTTCGTGATGAAGTAACAAACATCCAAACACACAATATTTCATATTTATAATGTTTATAAGATGTACACGATTTTTTTACATGAGGTTCAGTTTTTTTACAAATATTATTTTTAGTAAATTCTATTAGGCATTTATTCCTCATAACTTTGAAAGAAACATTTTATAATATTTATACTTCTGAGAACGGTCCGTTCGTTAATATTCCTTATTATAAATAATAAATGGAGCTAGTCTTTCAAGAGGGCTTGCAGGCAACGTCCAGTAACTAGACGTACAGATTAGGTTTAGAATTCCTAACTGAAACCGTCAAATGCTGGCAGACGATTATTGAGCGACGCAAACCGGTTCCGACTTGCATAAGGCTGTCGCGGGAAACCTTTATCGATAAGAGAAGACCGTAAAATATCACAAATTTGTAGCAAATTAATGTACTCGAAATACTCTTTGGTAATAATTTAGTGATAAATTTTAAAGAAAATTTCTAGCTCTGATTTTAGACCATGTAGTGGAATGTTTTAAAACAGTTATGTGACCCGAATTTTATTGTTTTCTTATGGAAGTCAAATGTCGTACCTTTCATAATATTACAAACATATTTACGGGTTCTAAAGCAATCTCAAATTGTTTGTTTTTAAAACTAATTTAGTCTTTATAACAAGTCAGCAATGATCATGGAATTTAATCAAAACTGAGATAATCCTAGACAAACTAGTCGATGATCGTGAGATGTAAATTAGAATCATTGCTAGGTAACAAGAAAATAATATTTAGCAGACGAACTTTAGGAACTAGCTACTAGTCGCTAGATAGATGTATGAGGTTATAAAAATTAAGTTTCAAATAAACTTCATTTCCTTAATGAATTATAATTTGTAAACTAAAATTTTTGGGTAGTCCGTCTCATAGTCTTTACTCATTTTCTTTTTAACACATTATCTTACCATTCTTAAGGTACAAGATAAGAAATACGCATCAGTGAACAGAATAAAATAACTTCCATTAAAACCATGTCCGTCCGAAGTTGTAGATAGACGGATGCAAGCCTGTCACCTGGTTAACAGCTGACAAGAACGAGCCGTATCGCTCCATTCTCGTTATTATGCTAAGTAATATCTGTAACAAGTAGCAGTGGAATTTATTTCTGTTTGTGCATTCTACGTCACGACGCTTTCGCTCGAGGGAAGGTGGCACGCGAGCTGATAGCCACGCGTGGACTCTTGGAGGACGTGTTTTCTTTTATTTAAACGGATCCTATCTCCCTCGGTCAACGACTCTCTTGAACGAAAGAAAACAAATCAAGGGTTTAAAGGATTTATGCGCAAAAATACATAAAACCACTTCTGTTATTTTGACTTAAAAATAAAATTATTGAACCTATTTTCTTGAAAATTTTATGGGGCCATTCCGGAAGAATACCCTATAAGATAAAAAAAAAATTCAAAATCGGTTCATAAATGGCGGAGATATACGCGAACGTACATAAAACATATATAAACATTCGAATTGAGAACCTTCCTCCTTTTTCGAAGTCGGCTAAAAACGGCCTAATTGTTCGTTAGGCACTTTCTCTTTTTATAATGATTCGTCGAAATGATGACGGACTTTTGGGGATGCCGGATGGCCATGTCTATCCTTTTCTTTTCCTATTCCTATCCTCCTCCAAATTCTGAATCCCGATCCAATCTTCCAGGTTGACAACGCACTCGCAACTCTCCGGATGTTGCGTTTGTCTATGAGCGACGGGATCGCTTACCATCAGGTGCCACGTCTGCTTGTTTGTCTTCCTTTCCTAAAAAAAAACAATTTTTCTTATGAATATTTTATTTGATCAATCTTTGCATATTAAAGACGATTTTTTTTTAAATACGTCATAAATGACTGACTTATGAGTGAACATACATAAAAAATCGAAACATCCAAATTGAGATTCTATTTTTTTTTTGAAGCCGGTAAGAAATAGATCTACCGACTATTTACGCCGGCGGGGTTCTTGCGTAACTTCGCGAGCGTGCGGGGCGCTATAAGAAAATAATGGATTCGTCTTACAACTGCATCTGATCACCGCGGCCTCACGTGCGGCTAATGGTAAGGCGACCGCATTTAGAATTCAGATCCGATCCACCTGGCTACCGTTTAAGCGTAGCCTCCGGCTACGGCTAATTTTCATTCCGCACCCAACGACTTTAGCCTCCTTACGAGAGGGCTTTGTTTTTTTCGTTGTTTTAGGTAACACTGGCTGGTTGCAGTGTTGATATTTGAATTTAAAATAAAACCGGTCAAATGCGAATCGGATTTGCCCGCAAAGGGTCTCGTACCATTTTTAATAGACTTTAAAATAGGAGGAAGGTTCTCAATTCGAATGTTTATATATTTCTTTATGTTCGTTCCCGAATATCTCCGCCATTTATGAACGTATTTTGAAAAAATATTTTTTTATCGTATAGTTTATTCTTCTGGAATAGTTAGATATAATTGAAAATTATATCGTTTCAGTAGTTTTTCTTTTAAATCAAAATAACAAAATTGATTTTATGTATTTTTGCGCGTATCTCCATCATGTATTAACCAATTTCAAAAATTATTTTTAATTCTTCATAAATAGTCCCACAAAAATTTCAAAAACGGGAAAATTTGTTTCGAAAGTACACTTTTACGGGGTTTTAAAATCGGTTTTTGTAATTTTCTGTGAAAATAAACTTGTCAAAATTCCGAAGTCAAATAATACCTATTTATGGTCTCATGTATGGTCTATGTTTTCCGTTTAATTTTACTGTTTTGTAATTTTACAATTTGTTGTTAACGTGGCAACAGAAACACATTATCTGTGAAACTGTTCTGCCTGTTGATGAGAACAGCTTGCTTATAGACAAATTCTTGGATATTATAGGTGGTACATAACAACTTTTCTCAGCTTTTGTTGCACTTATACGGCCGCGCTTGCCCGGGGAAGTTATAAAGTCTGCATAAAATGAAGTATGCGTTGCTTTTGAGGATGTCATGTCTACCCTTTTCTTCTCCCACTTCTTTCTCTCCCAAACTTAAATCCCGACCTATCCTATCCAATATACCCAGGTTCGCAACACACTCGCGACTTACCGGACGTTGCGTGTATCTATGAGCGACGGGATCGCTTACCATCAGGTAAACCGTCTGCTCGTTTGTCTTCCTTCCCATAAAAAAAAGTTGGACACTTAATACAGGTTGGTACGGGAACCCCAAAAGAGCAAGAAAAGTTTTTATATGAATTGTATTTGTTATATATTTATTAGTATATAAAGATTATTTCTCGAATGCTTTGAATATCTGTATGTATTAATAATTCGTTGTCTAATTGTATAGCCAGAGAAATCCGCTGATTGCGGTAACTGTGTTGCTATTTTCCAGTTACTTTAGAACAGACAAAATTAAGAAATTAAATTTATTATGAAGCTATTATAATTTTAATACCTCTGAGCCGGTTGTCTCTTAGCTTGCGTCAAATATCCGAAGGAGGATTAGAAAAAACTAATTGGATCCGTATCTGCTCAAGAACATGTGAAGAAGAATATCTTCTGCTTGATTTTATTGTATACAAAGTGTTTGGGGAATCACCTATGTTATTAAAGATCACTCGGTATTCGATTGTCATTATATTTTTGTAAATTAGATGCATAGTTTTTGCCCAAATTTCCAATAAATGAATAAAATCCGGGTGTGATTAACTGGTTCACGCGATTCCTCCGCCTTCCATCTTGCCCCGGTCACGCCGTGTCCGCTCAGATGATTTTATGTTTACTCAATGGTAAATAAATATTTATTTTTAATAATAATTTTATTTTTGATATATGATTCCCAAATATAACGTCTTAAAGTATTCATGGTGACTAATCCGTCGGCCTGTATTATCTCTGTTAACCTGATGCCCGGATATTATATGAAGGAATAGCCGAAATATTATATATTTTCTGTAGTTGTGTTTTGTTAGAGATTCTTGACATCAGGTTAAACATAATATTAGGCCGATTTAAATTAAATTTGTGTTCGAAACTAGATTAAAAGATTTATTTTTTTTAATTGTTCAAATTGTTAAATATTGCTAGCTGGTCCCTGTGGTGTATCTGTTGTAATTTTTTTTTATTAAAAAAAAAGTTGCCTTCATTATTAGATCAAAGTCTTGTGTTATAAAGGCATTTTTACAAACATTAATCGCACAAAGACAAACACCCAGATCCGAAACAACTATTTGTAGGTCGTATAAATATTTTCTCCGTGTGGGAATCGAACCCATAAACTGCGATGCCGCAACCAAAATCTAAGCAGCTGCTCCCCCGTTTTTGTAGCATTTTTCATTGGAACTCTGCTCCTGATGGTAATAACGTGATGATAGTATAGCCTAGCGTAAATGGGCTATTAAGTACTAACACAATTTTTCAATTCGTACCAGTAGGTCCTAAGATTTCACTTTACGCGGTCATCAACACGAACAAACTAACAAACTCTTTAGCTGTATACTAGTATAGATTTAGTGTGGATTTTAGTGTAAAACCTCAATAAATTTAGCCATTGCTTATAAGTATTGCCCATATATCGATTAAAATCCTTTCACCTACAATTAAGATACCATTTAGTTTAAGATATCCTATAGTTATGTGTGTATCTAAATTCATGTATCAATGTGTATTTGAAACTCGCGGCAAGATCACACTAAAAGCGTAAATCATTAACATATATTGATGTACTCTCATTAACTCAATATGAGGAAATGGGTGTTTCACCGCCTCCGTAGCCTAGCGGTACGGGCCCTTGCTTTGTAAACCGGAGGTCGTGGGTTCGAATCCCGCGGGGGGACAAT
>JAOCPS010409815.1:0-12145 GCA_025505425.1 Graphium colonna | reverse complement strand
TATATACCAATATAACTAATTATCTCTAATCTTTAGCATTACACACGGTTCAATATTTCGAAACTATCCTGAATTCTTAACCGAAACCGTTTAGTTAATTTTCATATCTGATAGCAAGTTAACCATAAAAGGCAAGAGGTTCAACATATATCACATATATCAAATGGTTAACTTTAACCAGTCATAACAACATAGCATCAAGTAAACCACGGAAGATGGTTCAACATTAGACGGTCAATGTAATTGATGACCTGTGACAATTTTTTCAGTTATTTTGATTTAAAAACTATTGGACCGATTTATATGGAACTACTTCGTAACTATATCCTACCGAATAAAAAATCGACAAACATACATACAAAAAAAAACACAGTCGAATTGCGTAGATCGGGCTAAAGTAAATGTTCAAGCTGACAGTGTGCAGGATTGACAAGTGACACCAGGACATCAAACATTCGTACCCGTGACCATGAACGTTATGAACTTTAAATAGTTCCAAACGTCTGGTGAAAAAATCTACAAGTTTATTTTCATAGAAAATTACAAAAAACGCCTTAAAAGTGTACTTTCGAAACATATTTATACATACTTCTCCGAATACAAACATACTTACTATATATACGATACAAACATACTTCTCGGTTATTCTGATTTTAAAAACAAACTATTTGATTGTGATTGATTTTTATAAAAAGGACCATTGTGGAAGTGTACCCTATAAGATATTTTTTTTAAATCAATTCATAAGTTGCGGGGAGAGCAAAGAATTTTAAAATTGGTTCGTAGGATACGCGCAAAAAAACAAAAAAAAACTATTTTGTTATTTTGATTTGAAAGAAAAACTACTGAACTGATTTTCCTGAAAATTTTATGGGACTATTCCTGAACTAAGGTGCTTTTAAGGTGAAAAAAGAACTTTTAAACCTGTTCATAAATGTCGGAGAAAGCGCGAACGTACATAAAAAAACATAAATATTCGAATTAAGAACCGTCTTCCTTTCTTGAAGTCGGTTAAAAATGAAACCGCGATGAAATCCGTAAAGTTGTTGAATTCAAAACCTTCTTTGAAGTCGATTAATCATTGAACTCCGTTCGGTCCGGTTAACCATGAAAGGCGGTTGTATCCCGAATCGACCAGTTATCCGGGGACGCGTTATATTCGTCGCCGTTCCACATACCGGTTAAATTTAACCGCACCCCGCGGTTGCGCAACGGCCGACGCGCGCGCCTCGACTGGCTTTCGCGCTCGGCTTTCGAGCGAAAGTGCTTAATTGCTACGTTATAACGATAGCGTCGACGGTCGACGGTCGACGGACCCGTTATTTGGGGGTCCGTAGTGATAGTTTATAAAAGAACGGGGTATATGTAGTTGCTTCTGTTTTGGAGGTCCATAGTAGAGTCTACGGGATGGCATTGAGACTCCTCTGTTATTGAAAATGGGAATAATTTTATGATGTCAAAGATCTATAGGGTAAACCTGATTGTTGGTGTGACGATATAGACCGTGGCGACGGATCGCCACGCAACAGCGTGTGAGACGTGGCGACGCAGTTATATTTAATAATTATTAAAAAGTTAATTTTATCGATAATTATCTTTTTATTTACTTGTACAGAATAACTTTGATGTTTCACATCGGCAAGCAAACGAGAAACATCGAAGTTATTCTGTACAAGTTCAAATCCATTTTTTTTTTAAATACCAGAGGAGATTTTTTTTAAAATAAGAACGTTGCCTGCCTTTGACTTAATTGTATGCACTTTTCTTGAAGGCCCCTTATTCGTATCGGCTCGGAAATACCACTGGCGACAACTGATTCTACTGGTGTGACGTGAATGAAAAAAAACATTGTTTCAATATCTTTCTTATGTGGTGAAACTCATTATCTACATAAAGCTCTGGCACCATCAGCTATAGGCCGAGAAGGAAAGTTTTGCCTCTTTTATCCGGCAACTATCCCGACAACTTCTATTTTATTTTGTTACCCGATCACTAGCCTTCTTTTTTACCAAACCGATTTTAGTTTTTTATCTAAATTTTATATTTACAAGTCAAAAACCTTAAGCTGAGCGACCATTCTTATTATCCTTGTCATTACTGTGTCTTGTGCCCATTTTTTATGGAAAGGAATACAAACGAGCAGACGGTGCACCTGATGGTAAGTGATACCGTCGATACACACGCATCACCCAGAGAGTTGCGAGTGCTTTGCCAACCTGGGAAATTGGATAGAATAAATTTATTTCATAGGATGGGTTCGGAATTTAAGATTAGATTAGGGATACACATGGCTATCCGGCATCCCCAAAAGTTATGCATACTTTAATTTATGCCGAGTTTATAAAGGGCAGTGGTGCTTTTCCGGGCGTAGAAGTGCAGCAAAAGTTGTGAATGCTCTACCACCTTCTTATACGCCAGACGATGTGTCTCAAACAAGCGAACTCACTGTATTATTAGATAAGATCAAATACATGTGTTATTCTTATAGAGACTCCTTATGTAATATTCGTACGGAACCCCCATTCCTGTCACGTATGGTAGCGTGCCAACATAACATTTGCACGTTCGTGCGCCTGCATACATTTCGCGACTCGTGCAAACTTGTGATTGTTTTCAAATACGTTCCATCGTGTTTTGTTGTATGAGGAAGAGCACAGAATGCACATCCCTATATTAGAATTAGGGTTGCCACCCGTATTTATTTTTTACTTTACGAGGACAATAAAGTACGCGAAAGTGCTTTATTTCGCATTACTAAATTTACTGGAATCGCTTAACATAATGCATCATTGTCAAAGTTTATTGAAAAATTGTGAAAATACGTATTTTTTTAGAGCTACGAAGCAATCAAATGGTTGATTTTAAATAAAATTTATTCATTATATATTTGTATAATCATTATTTTCGTCGACCAAATAAAAATAAGTTAAAAATAAAAAAAAAATTAAAAATAAAAATAATTATGTCAAGTAGGCATATAATATTAACTGCAAATTGACGAATATCAATCATTTATCAAACATATCGACCTCGTGTTAGTTATAATTTTCTTTAAATTAATCTTATAGATTCAGATAGTAGGGTATAACAGCTTTTGCTGGTCTCCTACGGCCACGCTCACCCAGCGGCTTTACGTACGGCTTTTAACCCTTTGCAAAGTCGGCATAAAATAAAGTTTGCATGACTTTTAGGGGATGCCGGATGGCCATCATGTCTACCCTTTCTTTATCCCACTCCTTTCCCTGATCCCTGATTTTTTTCCTGTCCAATACATCTATTCTATCCAATTTCCAAGGTTGACGACGCATTCGCGACTCCGGATGTTGCATGTGTTTATGGGCGACGGGGTCGCTTAACACCAGGCGAACCGTCAGCTCGTTTGTCTTCCTTCCCATAAAAAATATTATATTATTATTTCATGTTAATTATAGAAAATTATTATGGTCCGACTTAAAGCTTTCTTTAGTTAAATAAATTGTAATTCACGTAATGATTGAAAAGTTAACTTTCCATTATCAGAAGGCTAATGGCGGTTACAAGATAATCACACACTGAGTATGATTAAGACACAGTGTAATGAAGTATTCCATAAATTTACAGATGATTCTAAGAATAATAAAATAAACGTTTGTTTGAGTGTTTTTATGTTGTTTTATAATTGTTAACAAACAAGTTGGTTTACAATTTACCAAATATTTACACATAGGTATAACGATGGAAAAATGGTGAGCCACATTCAATACTTTTGGGCGTTATACGTGGCAATCATATATTAAGAATAAAAATATCTTTAAAAATAAATATTGATTTACTACTAAGTAGATATAATCTAAAGTTAAAAAAATAATTACGTAATTCACAGCCACACGAGCTGATACGGCGTGGCCAGTGGTAAACGGGAAGCGGAGGGGGGATGATAGACGCCACACTTCATTGATTTATTGGAAAATTTGGGTTAAAATACCCCTTATTTTAATGTATAAAAATGATGACAGTCGAGCACCGAGTGCTCCCTTTTAAAATCGCAGGTAACTCAACAATCACTTGTATACCTAATATATATAACATGGTTTTAAAACTTATTTGTACTTTACGCAATCTTATCATATTGTATTATTGTTAACGCTTTCACGTCTTATCTTCTAAATCTATCATCATATCAAACACGTATTCAGGGATAAATAAGGCTAAAGAAAAAAAAATATCTCGTGGGATAGAACAATATCTTTACGATGGTCGTCATGACACTCTAAAGACTTGAAAAAGGATAATGAAAACTGAAAGGAAAAGGAAACTAAATTATCCCAAAAGAAAAACTGATCTTTCGAAATCAATACCCAAGTTAGCATAGATACATCTACGGCCGTGAGTAAAATCTAGTATCACAATTTTATTTTTACTTAAAATAACAAAAGCAGACTTCAAACGCCTTAAAAGTATACTTTCAAAACATATCTTCTCTGTTATTTTGTGTTTAAAACAACTACTTATCCGATTTTTATAAAAATTTTGTAAGACCATTCTGGAAGTTTACTTTATAAGAAAAACTAATTTTTAAAATCAGTTCATAAGTGGCTGAGATGTGTGTGAACATTCCTAAATTGTGTTATATTGATTTAAAAAAAGCTAATGATCCGATTTTTCTGAAATTTTTATGGGACTATTTCAGAAGAAAGAAAATAATTTTTAAAATCGGTTCATAAGTGACGGAGATACGAGCGAAGATACCGCAGAATCTCGAATGCGTTTTCAACCTGGGAACCTGGGTAGGATAGGAGCGGGATTAAGAATTTGGAGGGGAAAGGAGTGGGAAAAGAAAAGGGTAGATGCCATCCGGCATCCCCAAAAATTATGCATACATTATTTTACGCCGTCTTTATAAAAGAGATGGTACTTCCCGAGGCGCAGCCGTAAAAGTGCAGCAAAAGCGGTGAAAACCACCTTTTAAATAAAATAACAAAAATTCTAAAGTATACCCTATCAGATAAAAAAGAGAATTTTTAAAATCGGTTTACAAATGACGGAGATAGGTGCGAACGTATATAAAATCCGAGTTGAGAACCCTCCTCATTTTTCGAAGTCGGTTAAAACAGATATAGACCTAGCATTTAATAGTCGACCAACTGCTTATAATGGACTGTGTTATCTGCTATGTCGATTAGCACTTGCATCTGAGAAATCTTCGAGGCCGCTCACAGCATGCTGGTGACATTTTCGCCTGATGCATCACCTAATCAGAATTGCAAACTGGTCCGGCCAGGACGTGTCTCGCCTAGCGTCGGTCATATTTCGCACTGTACTAAAAGTCGCGATGTTACGGACGAAAGGAAAGTGGGAAACGAATTATGTATAAAAACGTTTGTGGAATAGAATCATGCTGGTTTATGCAAGTGGCTTCGAGCGCGTTTATGAAGTATATTTTTTTGATAATAGGGCAATCTTAAAGGATAATGCTCAAACGCGGTACCAAAAAGTCTCATGCATCAATATCAAAATTATATAGTTATTATTTCTATGATTTTTATAACTATTTTATATTTATTTTTTAGTTTTTGAACAGGGATTTTAAATAATGAAAGTATGAAATTTGTTTTACGTACATGAGGTTTACACAATCGGTCATAGAGATGTAGTATGCAATATAAACTATTTTCTATGAATCGATTTTTCGTTTTTATCAAATATCTGAGAAACGCAGATTTTCGTTACGTAAAAAAATGAAGGACTTAATATATAACATAATAACTCTAGTCTTTAAAAACTTGGTACGGTATGCCATATAAAACTGGGCATGGTCCTTTTTATACTGTATTCTCTTTTGAATTTTTTTCTAATTCTTAGAATCTGTTTTGTCATATTGATGTCTGTAAGCCAAGTTTACAATACTGAACCATAGTCTCGAATTTTTATATAGATCGAAAAAAGTTTTTTTATACATATAAGATACTCTTTGTCCTCGTTTTTGTACTCCTGACAATATATATGATAGATCGAAAGACTAAAAAAATACGTAAAACATTACAGACAAACGAAAAAACATACTATATATATCTATACACATTGAATTTATTAATATAATAAGCTAAATGAGCAGACTTACTTTCATTTATGTTATTAGTAAAGATTAGCATTTATTTAAAGCTAATAAAAACTCAATGGAAATAGAAATTTTGTAATCTACCATTATAACTGAGTTTTATGTATCAGAAGATAGTTTAATGGTAGAAAAAGAATAAAGTTATTAGCAGGAATGAAATATTGCGACATTTTCTCTAATGATAACGCACGCAAAAATCGTGACGCGGTCGTGGTCGTGTCGTCGAGGAAAGTTATTTATGGATACGTAATGAGAGGTTGCAGTAATAATTTGAATGTTGTGTTTTATTTCATAGACACGTTTTTGTCTTTAAAGAACGTTAGGGTTTTTGGTATTCCTAATTAGAAAGTTGCTTTTTGTTATATTATTAACAAATTACGTAATACGTATACTATTATGAAGCTAAAGAGTTTGTTTGTATAACCATACACTAATGCGCTAATCTTAGAAACTACCGGATTTTGGATAGCCCATTTATCGAGGAAGGCTGAAGGCCACATAACATGACGCTATGGCCAATACGAGCGGAGCATCACAGAAAAATGTTGTAAAAACGGGTAAAAATTTACTCGCGTGCAAAAGCAGGGATCAGTTAGTAATTTGCATCTTATTTCATAGACAAGTTTTTGTTTAAAAAATTGTGAGAAAGCGTTAGGGTTATGTTTTGTATTCCTAATTAGAAAGTGTCGATTGGTGGTATTAGGTAAATATTAGGAAATTACGTAATATTTAGGAAAGTTCAATATAGTCGTTAATTATAGTAAAATATTGGTAAAGATAAATTACGTATATTTAAAAGCAGTCTTTGGCTACTTGCTTTTCGCGTCTTGATTAATAGCCTTTGATTTACAGATGTATGCAATTAAAAAAAAACATCACGAATGTTTTACAAGATAATAACTGAAGGTCATAAATAACAACTGTCTATCTTGAGATTTCTCTTAAAACATACCACATGTTATTTTAAAGTGATTAAACAATTAAATAAAAAAAACTTTTTAAGTGTATCTTTGATCACTATCTTTTTCTCACTTTACCAGAAGAAATATTTATTATTTAGTGTATACACAAAATAAAACATATACATGTGGAAAAGATACATATAAGCATGTACCCTAAAAAAAGCCAGCAGACCCAAATGTATATTGTGTATCGGTAAAATAAATAATAGTTCAATTTAAATAAGATGTTTACATAGGATGAGCAACAAACTAATATATAATTATACATATTAATACAATAAAAACTATTCAAGGGACACAAAAACTTACACCCAAAAGTTGTCTTAAAGATAGATCTGGAGTCAACAATATAAATCATACCAAATGATTTGCTCTTAATTTACAAGACGTACGTGACATTAATATTACTAGAACTTTCATGAATTTGAAATTCGAACGAATTAAATTTATTAGATAAGCCTGAGAAGGCCAACAGATACTACAACAAACAAATTAGAAACTCTGTTGAACGCTGTTTAAAAATATAAAATAACGCGCTACCATACCATGTACTGATAACTCTGAGCAATTTACAGAAACGAGCATAATTTATCTTTCAAGTTTAAATTACTTAAAACAAAACAATTGTCTACATACCGTATAAGATTATCTCCCGTCTAACACACACGACTTGTCAGGTCTTGGACAAGCAACGCAATGATCACACATCGTAGAAAAGCGCACTGCGCTTTACAGCGCTTTCGCCCAAAACGTGAGGCTTTTGCCAACTAAATGCCAATTGGCAGATTAGGATGCATCGCATGGGTTACGCACGATTGTGTAATTGCTGTGTGTTTTGTATTTATCAGTTAACACGTGACGTGGTGACTTAAACCAAACGTAAAATGAGGTGAATTAATATGCGATATTAAAAAAAATCCGAGCAAAATACTTATGTTTTTTAGACAATGTTTGGTTAGTTGATTGTGTTACGTAGGCTTGTGTTTTCTTGTTTTCTAAGACTTATGCCAATATTCGACATTTTAAATTGGACAACATTAAGGATTTTATTGAAATACTGCATATAGATGCCATAAGTAGTTACTGCCTTCATCGGGCTAATATTATTTTTGAAACTGACGATATGCAGGATTGACAAGTGACATCAGAACATCACGCAGTTCAGTTCTACCCGTGACCGTGAACGCTGTAAGGGGTTCGAAAAGACGGGTGATAAAATTTAAAAATAGATCGCGATAAAATAAGTAATTTAAAAAATCGTAAGCTTTATTAATAGTCCCGAGTACAGTTCATCAAAACATAATTCATCTTAAAGACCAAGCTTGGTCAGTCAGGATATGGTTCACTTGCTGTTAAGTTATTCCCAGTGAAGCTGATATTATTACATGAAAACTCCGCGTTAAGGACTTTACTTATTTTGTTAAAGACAAAGCTGGTGAGGGATCAGATGGTTCACCTGATGACATCGATATCCATGTATACCTGATTTGTTAAAAAGATTTCTGGTTCTTTCAATTTTAAAGTTAAAGTATTGGGTAAAGAAGGTATAGATGACCATCCCTTAACTCCAAGGAATATCATATTTATGACTAAGTAAATCGACGATCCAAGCTTCATATTTCGAAGTGTATTCATGAGGCATAGCCACGTGCAATAACTAGTTTAGAAAAAACCTAATCTCCAGTAAAACATAACGACCTTGGCCAACTGGGGCAACGAAATCGTAAGAAACTGGCTGCAATAACAATTTGACGTGTAATAAAAGCGCTTTTTACTACTGTGCAGGCACGAGTTTGTACGTGCGTCAAATATGCTTTCACCCATTATGATGTGCAGATTTGTATTATTAGTGACTTACATTCATCTGTTTTTGTAGTAAAAGGCATCGTGTGTTTCTGTGTATGAAAAGTCATTATCTCAAGAGGAAAACTTAGTTTCTGGTCGCTTTTTCTCCAGATAACTATTTAAAAAGTTTAAAATTCAGTTCACTATTAGATTAAAAGCTATTTTTAAAAGCTAGAAAGAATGATAAAGGAAGATGAACGGAGTTTTTCTGGGACTTCACTAAATAGCTCCATTTGCTCGAGATTAAGTAAGTGCTTGAAAAGCCTACATTTGATAACAATACAGTAAAATGCAGCTTACGGTTTACCAGAATGATTTTTTTTATATTTTTCTATCATTCATCTGAAATTGCTCTTGTATTAAGCGCTGTGCCTTTAATGTGTTATCGAAAAAGCAAAACAAATAAAAAAAAACAAGTTTACAGAAATAAAAGAACAGACACAATTTGTTAATGGCTAGGAAGACATCCTTGCGATGTTAAATTCGTGGTTTCCAATCTCAATTTAGTTAAAATACTTCTGTTTTGAATTAATATATTTTTTTAAAAGCCGCAGCTCTTATTGTAAGATCTAGGTCTTGTGTTAGAAGGTCATTTAACAAAAACAAATCGCACAAAAACGGACACACAGATCGAAAACAACTGTTCGTATATCGTAGAAATATTTCCTTTGTATGGGAATCGAAAGCATATATCTACTATTTTCATCCTAACGTTAGGATATGGTATGGTATAGGATATGATTATAACTTCAAAGATTTAAAGTCACTAAACGCTTAAATCATGTAACTCGTATCAATAAAAAAAGTAAAGTAACAGCCTATTTCTTTTAATCATACCACTGCTGGGCTAAGGCCTCCTCTAGAACGAGGGAATAAGGCATAGCGGCCCACGCGGCCCCAGTGCGGATTGGTGGACTTCACATATCTTAGAAACATTATTTCATAGATATACAGGTTTCTTCACGATATTTTCCTTCATCGAAGATTCAGCATTTAACATTGCAATTAGAAAATTGACAATTTCTTTGGTGCCGGCACCGGGGATCGAACTTAGGTTCGCCTCGAGTAAACAGAATTGAAGGCGAGCGCCCGGACACTGAGCTACCACGGCTCTATCAATCAAAAGGATGGTATAAACCAGCTTCTTTCTCTACCACGTAGAGATTAAGCCGCATTAACTTTTTATGGTTCAGACATTCACAATGTCAACGGACCTGTAGCTAACAGCTTGCGTGTGAAAGGCCCTTTGTTTGGATAGGCGTGGGCACGAAAACGTGTTAGGGATGGGACAAGGGGTAGTCGATAAAAATAAATCCTACAAAAAATATTTTGAGGAAAAATTGCAAAACAGACTTCAAATGCTTTTAAACAAATACATTTTATATTTTTTCTTTTTCTTCTGTGATAAATCCTCTCTCGATAAGAATTGTATGCAAATCGTGTACACTAAAACACATCCAGTTTGTTACTTAAAATTTTAAAATTGATATGTTTGTTGTATTTTCTCGTAAAGAAAGCTGTCATTACAGACAAACTAGATCAAAACTAGATCTAGATTGATAAATAAAGACAAACTAAATCTAGATTGATAAATAAAGTGAATAAATCACTTTATTTATCAATCTAGATACGTCGGAAAATTAGGAGTTTGCCGATCAATCGAAAGACGTGTGTCTAAACCAAAAACCAAATTTAAATTAAATTTGTTTGAGCCTATATTGTAGAGTTGAGGCGTATTTATCGTCACAGATAAAATACTAGGTATAAAAAAATCACTGTTTGTCACTGTGACAAGATATCACCGATACCTGTGACAGTGACTTGTGACATCTCTGTAATAAATACTCGAATCACAGCGACACAAAAATATCGAATACAAATATAACAGCTATTATTTTTAAAACAAGCAAGCTTGCTTGTTTGGTGCAATGCGCTACACTACACAATCACAAACTATCGGTCGTATTTGAAAAAATATTTTAGTGTTGGATATGCCATTTACCGAGGAAGGCTTTAGGCTATACAGCATCATTACCAATAGGAGCAGAGCATCAATGATAAATGGGGGAAATTTACGCGGTTGAAGCAAGAGAGCGAATAGTTTTTTTTTGATGGAAAGGATGACAAACGAGCAGACGGTAAGCGATCCCGTCGCTCATAAACGCACGCAACATCCAAAAAATCGCGAGCGCATTGTCAAGCTGGGAAATTGGATACATGAAGTTAATTATTCGGGAACAAGGATTTGGAGAGGAAAAGAGTGGGAAAAGGAGTCCCAAAAGCCATGCATACTTTATTTTATGCCGACTTTACAAATGGCGGTGGCACTTCCCCGGGCGAGCGCTGCCGTAGAAGCGCAGCAATGGCTATGAAAAGATGTTATGCTCGACCACCTTTGAAATAGTTAATAAAAAACGAGAAAGCCTATCGATATGTAGACACGCTCCCGCGCATCACTGCGCGAGTCACACGATATCGCGGGTATCATCCAGATTGGTGCATCTGATACCGAGATTAGAAAACCGCGGGAAAAGTGGGCTGCAACCGCTTTTGAGTTGCGCACGAAAATGGAAAGCGTTTGATGAAGTTGCGATATGCGAAAGAATACCACCCACAACATCCTATGGCAAAATAACATAAAGGGACACCGAAAATTTGCAGCAAATGCTGTAAAAAGATGTCTTATCTAGAAGTTTATTAGAAACGATTGTGATTATTTAGAGGGAATGATATAACAAATGTAATTAGCTTTCCTTCTCGCTGAAAGAACGAAAACAATGAAGAGAACGTGCATTTACAATTAAAACAATTGGACTTGAATAGCTTGAGTATTCATTCTTTAAATACAGTTAAGCCGAAAATCTGTTTAGTGATTTATTTTTAAAATTGGATTTTAAAATGAATAAAAAGACCGCCTCTATAGCCCAGTGGTATGGGCGCTTGGTTTACAAACCGAGGTCGTGGATTCGAACCCTAGTGGGACAACAACTTTGTGTTGAAGTTCCTTGGTTGGATTAGGGCATTGCGGGCTGATCACCTGATTGTCTGGATCGGATGGACATATAAAAAGTCGGTTGTCAGAAGCATCTTTGCAAGTCATTATAGTACGTGCCTTCAAATATCCTGACAACTAATCCATCTTTGGAATTCAGTTTATCCCTTTGGGTTACCGAGGTCAGATGCCAGTCGCTTTGCGTAAAAACTAAAATCCAGGTAATATTTGGGTGGATTTGAAACCGAC
>JAOCPS010409704.1:0-12145 GCA_025505425.1 Graphium colonna | reverse complement strand
TCTCAAATATAAGTGGTTATTTTTTTACATTTTTATAATGTAGTATTACAAAATAAAACCGTTTACAAAATCACATTACTAGAATAACCCCGCCTTAATTTTTTGACGAAAAGCTATGGTTAGGTTCGATTTTTCGTAATGGAATGTTGGGGGTTTTAGGTATTTTTTGACTTTCAGTTTTTTAGCTTTTTAGTGCTCAGTGGATTCGTTTGCTAATAAATAATTTGTCAATTATTTATTTTTTGTGTATATGCATTGAAAATGTGTGTGGAGTAATCAATTATATGAATTGTATGTATGTGAATTGATGACATACGAATACATAGAAAAAAAAAACTATGTTTTTATTACTATGTGCGCGGAGGTTCTCAATTCGACTGTACATAGCTATTACAACCTCCTATTTTTAAGTCGGTTGAAAACAGTTTTATATACGTGTATATTCTATATACCTACGAATTTTAAAGTTTAAAAATAAATAGCCTAAATTGCAAGCAAAACCGCAGGCAGCAGTTATTCCAAAATAAATTACGCGGGTGATACAACAGAATATATATACACATAGCCAGGATATATAATATACGTAAAACTCTTTATTTTGCGTTATTCTTGTATGTTTGTGCGTCACAAACACGTTTACAAATTTGCGTCTAGTCTTCCTTGTATCGCGGGTTACAATGTCATCAATAAATTTTATGGGGAAAACCGCAACAGTTGATGACTTCACGACACAACTGGTTTAACCGATTGGTTTTTATGAGGATTGATATTCAATTTATATTTATTTAATTTATGTTTTCTATTAATAATACGTCAAATGATCTTTTCTGACGGAATGCGTAAGTTTTTTTTATGGAAAGGAAGACAAACGTGCAGACGGTTCACCTGATGGTAAGCGATCCTGTCGCCCATAGACAAACGCAACATCCGGGGAGAGTTGCGAGTGCTTTGTCGACCTGGGATATCGGATATTATAGGTTTATTGGATAGGATGGGGTCAGGATTAAGGATTTGGAGAGGATAGGAATAGGAAAAGAAAAGGGTAGACATGGCCATCCGGCATCCCCAAAAGTCATGCATACTTTATTTTATGTCGACTTTATAAAGGGCGGTGGTACTTCCCCGGGCCAGCACGCCGTAGAAGTGCAGCAAAAGCTGTGATAAGATGTTATGCTTTACTACCTAATATTTAAAAAAAAAACAGTTGACATAAACAAACTCATATGCATTTTTTGCTTAAATACAATCATACCAGAAAAAGAAAAGATGTAGCAAACGGTCACCACAGTATTAGAAGTCTATAATTTAAAATAGTAAATATGAACAGCCTTAAAATCGGAGAACCAGTTTGGTAAATTATCTATTGAAGATTTTATTGAAAGCTTTCAAATAATAAGAACTACTTTAATTGCAATTTGTTTTTAGTTTAAAAACTTACAGTGAAATTTATTTATGCTCTGGGTTCGAACCAATTGTCAGTGACGCAAAATAAACGTAAATTGTAAACTAATCAAAGGCTATCCTTGAAAAACACCTACAGACTATCGTTGTAATAATTTAAAATATGAGTATGACTGAGTTTGAATCTACCTAAATAGAACCTAAATATCAACCTAAAGTGTATACCCAACTTCAAACGCAAAACAAAACAAAAGCAACCAAAAAAAACGTACAAATTTTTCAACTATAAACTTTACCATAAGACATGTACAAAACTAAAGAAGGATAAAAAATAAAGAAGGATGTGTTTACCCTATATTTAATTTATTACTTTTACTTGACGCAGTAATAAATTACCACAAATCAGGTAATTTTAAGTCAGTCCCTCTCAATTATATACGACTAATAGTTATTCGGGAAGGGCTTTTACGTAAGACACACACCAAATATGAAATCAGGATAATATAGCATAATAATATGACCAATGTTCGTTAACTCCACAAGAGCATAAAGTATAGTTTATATTACATACGGAGATGATCAACTTACAAACTGCTTACCCTACGTTAAACGATTCACGCTCATATCCGAAATTAGATGTTATGTTCATAACACCTTTGACTTTCGATCATAAAGTACTCCGGTGATCAAAACTTTGACGCCCACGAGCAGGGATAAAATTTCCACATTAAAAGATCAATGATCCACCGATTTGAATAATCCGTTGGTATTTCTATTCATAGATGGCGCAGGGAGAGAGGGTTATCGCGGGATCCATTAGCCGTTCAATGAAGATATATTGCATTCTATCGACGCGTGATTTAGTAGGGGTTATAATGGTGGCTTGCGTTATTTATGCATTACTACCGATGTCGGGAAGTGCACGTCTAAGCAGTCTCAAAAGCAAGCGCTGACAGTGATTGGGGTGTATGCTATTTCTGGATGTGGTAAAACTATTACTATAATTAAAATGCTTAAAAACTTTTGTTCTTTGTCCTGTAATTTATGGAAACAAAATTTAAAAAAAAATGATATTTTGTTTATAAGGATATTTTTTTAAATTTTATACCACGAGTAAACGGTTCCTGGTAAACAGATGTCACATTCGTATTCGTATTCAACAATACGTGGTTATTAGCTGCCAATTCTCTCAATTGTCTTTATCGGGAAAATGTCAATGACCAAACGTATACGCAAATATGGATAGTCCGCCCTATGATTTTGATACTTGCAACTTTTCTGGATTTAAACGGTCATGTAGGTAAGGCTGCTATGATGTATGAGCGCATTCACGGTGGTTGAGGTTATGGTGGCATTACATATGGAGACAACATTCTTAGAGACTGTATTGAGTGTTATTTGGTGGTTGCGGGCACTTTCTTCTAAGAGAAAGCTCAGTACCTTATCATGTATATAAGAGTGAGTTCCAAACAACGTAAATTGATCAACTTCTAACGAGATGGATATTAGCAAGTTGACAGACTGTAAATATTTTTGATCAAGACTCACTTTCATGAAAATCTTTGATTTATATTAAAATCAAATTTCACGGTACTCAAAATTAAAGAATAAAAAAAATTCACGGAGGTCCCATGAGTTTAAAGTTCTTCTGATCTAATTTCGGCCACGGCGGCCAATCTATTTTTGAGATCGGCGAACTGCACTGGAGATATTATAGTGCACAAGTTTACGCGCGAACACAGGTGCACTCTCGCTTCCATTATTCTCACAACCCGATGGGACGGATATCCGACACGACCGGAGAGATCAGGCGCAGGACCAACTTTTTACATGTCTATCCGACGCATAAATTATCTTAAGTTTCAGGCAATCGGGTGGTCTGTCCGCATTGCACACCAATAAACAACAACACGAAGTTATTGTCCACTCGAAAATTTGAACACCCGACCTCACACGGTTCGCAAAGCAAGGGCCCTTACGAATAGGCCACGTACCCTTGAGTAGTAAGACGTGAGAGCTTGACAAATAAATGAAAAAGTTCATTTTCGATGTAAAAACATCATTTAGAACTACTCGCAAATCAGTTCACCAGAAGTAAATAATTTCAGAATCAGCCGAAGTAATTTTTTTTGTTAGCAAACACATTGAAGATAGATATAATATGAGTAAATTAGGAAGGTAGCCTTAAATGTTAGGTACAGAGTTCGATCCCTTGCCTGAACACTGTTAATATTGTGTTTAACACCCGTTTACTACCGTCATTAATGGTTATGCTTGTGTATGCTTAACTGCCTAGAACACCGTATAACAATGTAACGAATACATTTACTTTAAAGTTCGATGCACTTGATTGAAATATGCCGAAACGGCCTTCTAAACACGTAATACTGATATCGTGTTCATCTGCAGTGCTAGGCTTAACAACACGATGATATAAAATACACGTAAGTTCAATAATTGTTTACAAATTCCAAAAAAATATCATAGTAGTTTCAAATTAGTTTCAATTTATTTATAACAATATTGGGCCGTGAAATCTCTGTCGTGGCGGTCGCCTTCAATTCTGTTTACTCGAGGCGAACTTGAGTTCGATCCCCGGCGCCGGCACCAATGATATTGTAAATTTTTTAATTGCAATTTTATATGCTGAATTACCACGTGCTCTTCGGTGAAGAACTATGCCCTATAACCTTGTTCAAGAGAAGGCTTTAGCCCAGCAGTGGGATAATTAAAAAAATTGGATGTTATTTTACTTTTACTTTTAACATTTTCAAAAAAGTGATTAATTCATTACAAAGGAGATTTCCCAAATATTATCTTATATTAAAAAAATAAGCTGTAAAAGGTAAAATTTTCTTACATATAACTTTAAATTAAAGCCTAGAAATGCTTTAAAAAGTTGGTGCAATATATAACTATAAGAATTATTTTTCAGATTATATTTATTTATTTATTCATTTTTTTATTTCACCAACAAAATACACAATGACAATTGAGTTTAGGTACACAGACAACTAACAAGATATCTTAATTGTAGGATAAACGACAAGCAAGAGTTACATTATCGACTACAGCTTAATTAAATAACATCTTAGTACAAGTTCCAACATAAGTATTTTAAATTAACGAGCTTAATGCTAACTTACAAATAGTAAAGTATATACAAATTATATAGGGAATATAAACAAAAAGTAGCTGAATTTAAAAATAACGAAAAACAGTAAATACGAAAAGAAAACTAACTCTATTTAATTTTAAAAGAATTAATGGATAGATTTCTCTTAAATTTGTTTATATTATGTACTAGCAAAATATATAAGCTGAAGCACCTAGCAGTGGAATATTAATGTAAACTTTAAATAATTTAGGTTGTATGTTTTCATATCCTTACGATATTTACATGATATAGTATTATTATTTTAGTTCTTTAGCAGAAGAAAATCAAATACACTTACGTGAGATTGCGGCACAGTGTAGGTGGGCTCCATGTCAGCAACAGCGTTATGATCGTAATCCAAAGACCCTGGAAAAAAATAAATTGACATTTTAACCAATCTCTGAATCTTTATATCATCCTAACATATCCCCTGTGTAATCTATTTAACTTAGAACTAATTTGGGACTTACTGATAGAATAAATGATAGAGTGAATTCAAATCTTTATTTTTTCAATTTGGGTTAATTCTTTTTATTAAGTTAGTTTGGGCCAATTAAAACTGGCCAATTCTCGATTCCCTGGAATATAATAGTTGAGGTGGTAAAGCATAACATCTTCTCTCATCTTTTTGCTGCACATCGACGACCACGCTCGCCCGGTCTTCCACCGCCCTTTATAAAGTCGGCATAGAATAAAGGGTTGCCGGATGGCCGTTTCTACCCCTTCTTTTCCCTTTGATCTACAAATCCCTAATCCCGACGCCATCCTATCCATTAAATCAGGATAGGTTTAATGGATAGGATGGCGTCGGGATCCCGTTTCCCAGGTTAAAAATGTACAGTCAACTCTACGGATTTTGAGTATATCCATAGGCGACGAGATAGCTTAGCATCAGGAAAACTCACTGATCCTTTGTCTTCCTTTCCAAAAAAAAAATAAGATAAGAAGTCTGTCATTAGCGTCATCTCTCTCTCCCTCCCTTTCCCTCTTTCTCTGCCCATATCCGTCTATTTAGGTTACGGTAACAAGGAAAGAGAAAATGCACGCGGGTGTACATTGCTCTTTCGCCCTCGCAGATGGTTGATCTATTGAAATTTGGCCCCGTAATCGAAATTTTGCCAGAAAATCATTAAGTTAAATATTAGCCAAGGTATTACAAATACAATATAAACGAGAGATCTGCTTGAATAATAAACATTGGATATGATTTTCTAGCGTTACAAGATAAGGAGGTTATGTTATCGCTTGATCCCTTGTTTCGTCGCTTATATTATATTACTTTCGTAAATAAGTACGCCAAAAACAACAATGATTGATAGTTAATTTTATTCAATATAAATAGGCTTTAATATTGGTTTAATTAATAAAACGTTCAGAAAGATCTGAATGTATTTGTCTGTTCTGACTTATCTTCTGAGAGATATTATAGTGCACAAGTGTACGCGCGAACACAAGTGCATTTTCTATTTCTTTACAGATCACGTCACATACGGATATCCGACATGGCCACCAAGACCCAGGCATATGACCGACTTTTGAAATGCCCATCTGAAGATCGTCTAACGTTTCCGGCCATCGACCTACTAGCCTGTACTGCCAAATCAAATTGTGAAAAGGCAGTAGTCATTTGGATTGTTGTTTCACAATTTAATTTGGTTTGTTATTTCGGATAGTAAGTTATTACCATAAAAATATTTTATTCTGTCCAATACTCGGTTATTATAGGCGGTAATACAAAATTATAGGTGGTACAGTATAACATCTTTTCACAGCTTTTGCTGCTTTTCTACGACCGCGCTCGCCCGGGGAAGTTCCACCACCCTTTATAAATTCGGCATAAAATAAAGTGTGCATGACTTTGTGGGATGCCAGATGGCCTTGTCTACCCTTTTCGTTTCCCACTCTTTTCCCCTCAAAATCTTTAATTCCGACCTCATCCTATCCAATGAATTTATTCAGTAGTCCAATTTCCCAGGTTGATGACGCAATCGCTACTATGTTGTTTATGTCTATGGGCGACGAGATCGCTTACCATCAGGTGAACCGTCTGCTCGTTTGTCTTCCTTTCCATAAAAAAATACTCGTAGGTTTAAAAATTCGCAAAGCAAGAAGTAAATATATTGAAATGAATTCTCAACGTGTCTGTTATAGGAGTGAAAAGATTAGTATTCCCAAATGTTAAGTGAAGTGTTTTGCCTCTACCGTTTCTGACATATAGCTGAAATTCTTTTAAGAATATGACTTTGAATTTTAACTTAATCAAGGTAATGTTTTTAATCATACAAAATTATGTTTTGATCTATATATGTGTATCATAGAATATGTGTAGTGTCAAGTGAATAGAAAAATACGTTTTTGGAAACATGAAAGCCTTTTTGCGTACAAATTAATACGCGCAATATTCCTTTCGTTTATTTATAGAACGGCTTTATTTCAGGATAGTAAAAAAAATAGCAAGCAATTTTGGACTACCGTCATTGTTAACAGTATTCTTTATAAGGCCATGTTATAAAAATGGTTAATCTAAAAATATATGTGAAATACATAGTTCCGTTATTTTTATTTTAGCTGATGAAAATGCTAACTTGAGCGAAACAACAACACGGCAGGGAGCGATTTTTTTTTGTCGCGAGCACTTCGCTGTTGGCTAGAAGGGCCTTTGCAGCTCCGACAGGCTTAAGGTGGCCGGTGGCGCTCAGGACTAATGGCCTAAACCTTGTTTATGAGTGGCTACACTCGAGAGCTCTCGGGAGAGTCTCGGCTTGGGCCGCCACTCTACTCGTGTTACCGGATTGGAGCAGGGAACGAACTGCATACTGCGTCTTACGATTTCAATACAATAGAAACGATTAAAACTACGTAAAAAAGTTAAACATACGAAAACCTTACAATCTTACTTCAAAACTCAACACGAGTTTCGTATAAATATGTTAATATTAAAAACGGTAGCAAAATTTAAGATCCCTTTTTACGAAAATGATGTGGAGATAAAAGTATGAACGGACAATGCCCAAAAGCGATACCAAAAAGTCATGCATCAAGACCAAAATTATATTGTTATTATTTCAATATTTTTTTACGATATCTAATATAATCTATTATAACGCTTCATGTATTTGATTTTTGAACAGGGAATGTAATTTAAAGTATAAAAATTTAAATATTGCTTTACCTACATAACGTGTACACAATCGGTCATATAGATGTAGAATGAAATTTTTCGATGACAAAAACAAACTTCTTAAAAAACTAATTTCGATTTTATTAAATATCTCCGAAAGTCTGGTTTTCTTTGCGAAAATAACTTCTGTAAGAGTTAATATAAAATAATAAGTCTAGTCTCCAGTTTTATTTTTATTTGATGCAACTCGGTACGGTTTGCCATTAAAAAATGGCCATTGTCCTTTGGCACAAAAAAATATGTGCGTGAAGTTTATATTTTTTAATTATATACATTACAAAACATATTAAATCAATAAAGAAATTTATTGGACACACTAGCATGCTCCTCTTACACATCGCATTAAATTACTTTTAAATATACAATATGTTAAGCGATTTCTTCTCTTGCGTAAATTGACAAGTGTGGCATTTATTAAAAACTCATAAAAAAAGTAAAATTTCAGCCATTTCAAAATCTCTAGTTTGTATAAAACGCACTATGACTCTGCAGCAAGTCAAACCATAAACCATAACTTTTACTGGTGGTAGAGTGCAACATCTTTTCACGGATTTTGCTGCACTTCTACGGCCACGGTCGCCCAGGGAAGTACTATCATCCTTTATAAAGTCAGAATAAAATAAAGCATGCATGATTTTTTGGGTTGCCGAACTACCCTTTTTTGTCTTCCTTTCCATAAAAAACTCTACTACTTTAACTCGTCAATAACGGAACAAGTCATCAAATAAATTATAATGATTTAACTATAATCTATATATGTGACAGGTACGTATCCAAAACTAAAACCATAGCCTTACGTGATAAAACTAAAGTACCTTTTCTGAACGGATTCAAAGATACCAGAAAAGTTCAAAGCAAAAATATAGAACTGATCCACTATGAAAAGTTTATTGACAAATCTTAAACATAAATAAAAAAATCGTCATACCGTTAACTTCGATACAGCATTAAATTGTTTATAGTAGAAATGCCAAAGAGGTTGCGCGCGGTTCATGCTTGTTAAAATTAACTATAACCGACGTTTTGGTGCAACCGGCCCTTAATAACTTTGTCAGTTTCAATTAAGGAACCTTGTCACTAGGTGGCGTGTTAATTAAAAGGAACATGTCAAATCTGTCATGAGCAGAAGTGACATTATTAGCTCATAGACAATTACCGCAACACTCGGTGACATTTCGAGACAGCTTCTAAAAATAATTTGTCAGCTTTAACTATTTTCGCTCGAATTTAGTTTAGTTTGTGTCAGAAGAAATTTATTTTTGCTCGATTTTAGTTTGTGTCAGAGAAAATTTAACTGAATTTTCCTCGCTTCAATAATTAAATGTCATACTTCACTATTTCGACATTTGAATTTTTGTGTAGTTTCAACTCGGCAACTGGTCCTATTTGAAGCTTGGTTACTGCATTTGATAAATTCTACCCTTTAAAAACTTTTATCGTGGGATCGCGGAAGTATATATAAGAAAGGTTCAAAGAAGTAAAAAAAATTAGGTCAATTAATTAAACTTTTATCTCGCCTTTTATAAAAACAAAGAACCGGAAAAAATATTTTTATGTTAAATTGCATTACTTTTGTAAAAGTCAACGTATTTTTTCTAACGGGGCTGTATCCTTTCGTGTGTTCCGATGTCACCCTAATTTATTGAACTTTTAATATTGACATTTAATACAAAAAAAATCATATACTGCCATCAGCGGCGGCACGTGTTCACCATGTACATTGGAGCTCTATTTTCAGCTCTAAATAAAAATTATAAATAATGGAGATAGAGTTCCAGAAGTTGGGACCTTTTATCAGAAAATTTCTTCCTCATTAAGATTCTTTTAATTAACAGTATATGAGTTATAGCCTAAAAACTGAATATCTTTTTTGTCGTCTTAATTTGTTAATAACTTTGCAATTTTTTATGTGCAGCATTTTATGCTTGACACACATTTTTATAGACGTCATTGCCACTGAATCCAATGAGCCATCGCTCATAAGTTTAAGATCTTTATCACGAATTAACACCAATATGACCTTGTTAAAATACTATGTAGCAGACGAGTAACCTCAAGATATTTGAATCTATTCTTACATGAGTATCTGTTTACCGAAAACTGTAATTTATCCCAGTTTTTTAAGATTTGCTATCTTCAAATTCACCTCTACTAAACATTACCTACTACGTAACTGTTTAATAAAAAAATATTTGCTGCGTTTTGGATGTTATATGGCAATTAAAGATATCCATAGAGAAGAGAGTAGTTTAATATGCGAAGAGCGCGAATTGTTCATAGAATGTCTAAAAACGTATTCACCCTTATTACAAAACAAAAGTACCGTATTAAGAACATGTTATTGTGTGCCAAGTGCAAATTATTTTTTATAACAAAACTAGGTTTCTTTCTCATCCTGGAATCATATTTAGTACCATATATAGTCTTATGGTAAAAGGCCGGGATTAATCAAGTTTAGAATGTTGTTTAATTCCGGTACTTACGTTAGTCCACGTTTTGTAATGAGGCGGATAGTGACTGGACTTTCTTTCTCTTTTAATTTTGAAAACGCTCCCCTCATGTACTCTTATGTTAGAGAACGTTTAATAGACAGTGCCTAGCTCATATAATCGATGTCGTTAGTTGGACAGAGAGTCCAGAAAGACGCACAAGCCTATCTGAAGCACATAGTTTACAAAACAAGCTATTGTGCCAGACTGACATACTGACTGGCACAGCATATCTCAGCTACGTCGTACAAGAAAGCACTTGTGCTAACGGGTGTTTATAACCTTTTTAAGCAAGCCATAAACAGCTAGATTAAATGAACGCTAGGAACAAATATTTAAATGTCTACCGTAAAATAAAATAATAAAAACCGTACGTTTATTATTCAAATATAGATCACGGTATATACATAAATGAATTCGCGATTAAGGTCCAGCAGCATCATCGAAATGTAAGCATAATTACATAATAAATCAAAATTGTAATAAGCAGAGATCCATGATGTAATATTATATTAATTTTAAATTGGTTCCGTCGAGTTTAATAGCAGCAGGCAGGTATTCAAATAGATAGTCTAAAGCATAGTTAACCTTTGAAAGTAAATTAACTTTTTACTACTTATAACGTTCAAAATACGCGGGAAAGGCAATAAGTTCTGTAAGATTTTTGTAGGTAATTCAAGAATAATATACGATTTATGGTTATATGTTAGTAATAATATAAATTTTAATGCAGCCATAGGAAAACAAACTAAGGTAACTTGTATACGTGACATGAAACGTATAATCGTAACAGTTTTGACAAAATTGCATAAAACATATTGGTTAATTTCTTAAAGTACAGTCCTAACAATGACATGAGTACATCTTAGGGTCTGTTTCAGACTCGGCTAGCCAGTGGCGGCGTAAGTCGGCGACTTCGACGAACGCCGACGGCCTCCCGCCTGAAGAGGCATTGCAAAATTTTTTAGAAGTTATTCAAAGAATTCATTTATAAGTTGCCTGAAAAGACTACGAAAGTAATTATATTCGCTACTATTATAACCATTTTTCGACCATTTTATATTCCCAGGCCTCTAATATTTGGAGTTCAAAACCATCAATATGCTTAAAGCAAGCGGTACCGCGCGCGAGGTCGGGGAAATTCTTGTTTCTGATTATACATGTTTTCTTAATTTAGCAGACTTATATATACTCACAGGTCTTTGGGAAAGTGGATATTTTCAGTATAAAGTCTAATACAAACTATTATATACATAATCATTATATCACTTCAAAATTGAGTAGGTTTTTTTTAACATTTTATAAAGCGCAAAATGTTGTTACAGGTCGTATAAACGTATAGTTTTACTAAGTGGCTTATAAAATAGGTAAGCCCCCAATTTCAAAATTAGTATATGTCCTTGACAACTTCGTTTTGGGATTTTTTCGAAATTGCCTCGCAATAAAAAATAGCTAAAGAAAACTGGTGATTGAATTTGAACAAATTATTGAATATATACAATCAAATCAAATAGCTCATACACTCTAAGTAAATTGGTCACAGAAAACCGAGTACTTCTATTATGATTCCGTTTATTTCTTTTATGGTACGAAACCCTAAAATTGTTGCAGACTTTTCTAGATTCTATAACAAGGCGTTTTCTAGACTAAAAAATTAATAACTAAAAACAAGTCGATAATTGGAAGAAGTATATATATCTGTTTACATGAAAAAAAGCAGAATCATGGTCACAGAACCTGCCAGGGCGTATTCTGCTAGAAGCAACTTCCAAGCCAAGACAGACTATCTGCATTATCAGATTTATCAATTGAAGGGGCTGATGTTAACTATTAAACATATTCTAGAGGTGGTAGAGCATAACATCCTTTCACAGCTTTTGCTGCACTTTTAAGGCCACGCTCGTCCGGGGAAGTACC
>JAOCPS010409593.1:0-12146 GCA_025505425.1 Graphium colonna | reverse complement strand
TGGGAATGGAATGTAACTTTCTTAATATTTTTCTCAATGAAGAAAACAGAAAAACAAAATAATGGGAGTTAATTTATTATACACATGAATGTTCTAAAGAAACGATATCAGTTTTTGATAAAGCAAAATAAATAAACAGTCAATTACCGAGTGTTTTTATTAAGAAAAAAATCTAATATAAATAAGCGATATAACAAATATATTTCAGATCTTTTGAGATCTTCTGCAGTGAAACAACAAAATTAATTGAAGTCGTAGCTCAGAATTGTACATGTAATGAAATTATAAATTGTTTAAATGTATTCTAATGAAGCTATTTAAACATACTCCGCATTTACGCTCAAACTAAGCTATACGTGAGACGTATGTGTATGACCTCGCATTATATTTAACCGGAAGTTCTTTGTAGATTAAAAGTAAATACAAACAAAGTTATATAATTTTGGTAAATGTTTCTTGTTTATAAAATGTAATTCATATAAAATAAAGTCACATGTAATTAAACTGGCCAATCACTAATTTACAGTGAAAATTAGACTTCCTTACTTTTTTGTTCAAAATATGTAATGAAAAGAGATTGGATACATAAATAAGTAAATGAATAAATGAATTCTTTGCCCCCCTTATCTCTCTACTGAAGAAACTATTATCTATAATTCCTATCTTTTATTCAATGACCGCCCGCTTAGTTTTCTCAACTGATAACTTAATAATAAGCTTATTCTCAAAAATAATCAATTCGGGTTTTGAACCATTTATTGATTTCCTCTACAAGTTCACCACCTAATAGAGCTTAAACTTTCTAGGCGCCCCAAAATCGGTCTAGTGGATGCAACCGCACGTAGTGACTTCATTGTCCACACAATTTCAACACATGCATGTCCAGTATATTAAGCGAGAATCTTCAGCCGGTATATTGACTTTCTGTGATTTACATAGGTTCTCAAAGCTTAACCTCAAATGTGTGAATTAGGCGTTATTAAAGTAACAAATAACAACATTTAAAGAAATGGTATTTCAGATACTTTTGTTGACGCGCTCATTAACAGTTTTAAACGACGTTCTATTGAATTAAATAGCATATTGTTGAATTTTTGTTAAGACAAAATAATTCAACACATCTTGAAATTCGAGCAATAGCCCAAGTGAATATCGATGTGTATTTTTTTATTGGTGGACATTGTTTAGTATTCCTTAAGGCCGGTGTTGAAATTAAAATAAATTTTCAAAATTCATCACATATATTATACGATATTCTTATTACGTATAATCTTGTAAACAACATAATAAATAGAGAATTGTCATAATGTAAACTTTAACTTTTTCTTCAAAAGTTATAGTTTACGTTATGACATTTAACATAAAACCGACAACCTCATCAACTTTAACAACGACAACCTCATCAACTTTAACAACTCTCTTGTTTTAGACACTGCGTTTCTCTACTGAGAAACGCGAATATTTTGAAGGAAACTTCACCACTGGTCTTGGGGGCTCCCTAGTTAACATTGGTCTATGTAATGGCCATTTAGCGCGCACGGGTACGATTTTAATTAGTCGTAAGTACACACCTGAGCGCACTATAAAATTAAACACCCCGGCATCCCACTGGGTCAGACGCTCTTTGTGTAGTAAGTTTTTATCTTTCCCGCCTTACAAAATGGCGGATGATTTTATGTTTATTCTAGACCCCCTTCGCAAATATGGCAATGCGCTAGATGCCGCCGTATTAAAATACTTACAATCATTCCGACCCTCTTAAAGGGCCTCCACGTCGTCAAACGCCTCTTCTTACACTCGAAACCGGAATAAACGTAGAGTCCCTTGATACTTCGGACCCAGAATTTTACCAGTCTCCTTTTGACGGCTTCTCAGTTGTCAGTTACAAAAAGCGAAAAAAGGCCAGCTCACCGGCTTCCTCATAATCCACCTCTTCAGTGACTCCAAAACAGCCAATTTCAACGGTAATTTCGGCACTCCACCGGTGCTACTTGCCTCGTTGCCGGCTCTCGACACCTCACAGACCCCACCCTGCGCTCTTCAAGACTCGCCACCCATCTTTATCTAAGCCAGTGTCGAATACCATTAGTTATTCGGCATTGACTTGGATAAAGCATCAAATTTACTGATCCATACTAACCAGGGCATAAAAGTGTAGTTAAAAAACCCCGATAACTTTAGTTTATTCATTAAATTCCTCCGCGGAAATGGTAATTTTTTTCCATCCTAACACGCTCGCGCGGATTATCAGAGCCGTTATGAAATGGATCCCATAAAAAAATCCCCAACGTTCTTGAGCCCACCAGCTTTCGCACTATAGATTCCATATAGATGTAGTACAAGACCATCATGAACCTTTCCCGCAAGAGGAACTCGCAACCATAGAGGCCTTATAATTGAGCCCACTCTTTTGCCTTTACACCCGTCACTCTTCATGGAAGTGTGCCATAAATGCCAATGTATATGTAATGTGCCATTAAGTTCAAAATGCCGGCTTTTATGCCGTCACCCAAAGCGACTGGGGCCGATCCCTCCACACCCATTGATGGTTTAGCTAAAACGCTAAAGATGAAAGAAGACCGACCGTTGTTACTGAATTTTGTGAAGCTGCCAAGACGTTAAACTCTCTGCAGCTTGACCTCTTCCTATATTATGAGCATATAATCCTTGCATTGCAGGTTCTGTAAACCTAAATGGATCTTGATCTTCGACATTCGCCTTCGGAATTCGCCATTTTTTCTGTCCTGACCCACTTTTCTTTAATAAAATAATGTTTTTATTTTTTTTTGGTACTTCTAAGCTGGTTCGATATATTTTAGTAATCTTTTTTAATTTGGAGTCATTTTCTTAAAAAGAAATCGTTTGATAAACTAATTGTTTATGTGTTACCTCATTGTAATCCGTGCAACGCATGGTATTCAGTGTTACGAAATTGTTTGTTAATATGTATTTCTAATGATAATAATATGAAAATATTCTGCGCTAATTCTTTATCTAAATTTGTAACAAAGCCAAATTTGTGTGAGTTCACTCTTCGTAATGAGAGCTCTAAAATTTTTGATAAGCATTTTAAGATTATGTTAAGCTTTGTCAAATTAAAATGTATGGATTTACTAAAATGAAGTCAACAACGGATACGTGAGTCTTGCTTCTTAATAATATTATATGGCATAGAAGACATATGATCATAAACACAATTGGTGTGTTTTTTGTTTGGCATAGGCCTTTGATTGTGTAAAACTATTCATCTCTTTCGGGCAGGGAAATTAACATATTCATAATTCTCATCTAAGTTTATTTTATTACCTTTAGATTTTAAAGTTGCTAGCAATAAAATATTTAACTTTCTAATAAAAAAATATTAAGAAAACCACGAGTTTCAGTCATGTTATATAAGTTATTCCTGATTGACTTATTTTTCACCGATGCTTGGAGTAAATTTACCATATACTTCTTACTTAAGTTATTGTCATAATATTATTGAGGTTCATCTTATGAACCAAGATAATATTATGACAATAACTATTTTTTCCATCTCCTGATGTCTAATACTACTCATATTGAAAGTTACCGCAATCTGAGACCAAGATAAAAAAATATATATTTGGACAAGGTATAACAACAGAATATTAAAAAAAACTACCAACGAAATTACATAAAACAGTACTTGATGTCCATAGTGTCTAACGTTAACTCAATCAGATTTGAATTATATAACGTTTTAACGTCGATAATAGGTTAAGTACGTTAACAGTACTTGACCTTATACCGGCGCTTAAAGTAGCATATAATAACACAATATATTTTTGGGTTCTACGTTGGTTCAAAACCCGTTTATACATATGTGAAATATAAGGATCGTGTGTTATTCCTGCAATCTTGTTTTATTTCTGACATCTAATCGTTGCTATGGCAAATAATACTTTTTGACATATTTTATATTACCCGCTCATATTTATTCCGCTACCTCTTCTGTCGAAGTAAACACTGTTTTCGTCGATAATACCCGCTCTCAAATTTCTCGCTGCTCTTTAATATAGAAACCGTACTTAGATAACATTATCCAAAAATTTTGGTAACTTGAAGAAGTGTAATGCACCCCGACCTACACTGCCGTCGCTATTTAAAGTAAACGGATTTTCAAAAATATTTTTTATTGTGATTCTATAGGACGTTATTGTATTGTAGCATTTCCTTTCTCCCATGTGATCAGTCACTCTTGGCAATTCTTATTCAACTGCTTTATGTACCTTGAACGCAAACTTATCGCCTCACAATCTCCGCGAAAGAAGTATGATACTATAATAAATGGATATATTCAGAAGGAATACATTTCTATCGTCAAAAATGATTTATCTCTCACTAGTTATTCTAGAACCCATCATGCAATTGCCAGATTGGATAAGACAATTACAAGATGGCGCATGGTGATGGATGCCAGTTCCAAAACACTGAAAGAAATTTTTAATTTATTCACTAAACGATATTTTCTACGCTGGTGATAACCTACAAAAAGATCTTTTTGAAATACTTTAAGATTTTTGCCTTTATCCGATCGCGTTTACATCTGATATCAAGCAGATGTATTTTCTTTTTTTTGGCCTTCTTAGCAGCCCATTCCTCACCATGAGAGTGCTACGATAGTTGTGCTCAGATTAACGCTCACTCTTTCCGCAAACGTCAGTCGTGCTCGACAACAACACGTGCATGGATGATGGATGTTATTCCATGACGTTGTTGTCTGAATTCTAAGAATCTGAATTATAAGAATAAGAAATGAACTCCGGGAGTTGCTTAAGGCCGGTGGCTTTGAGCTTATTAAGAAGAGTAACAACTCTCTTCAGCTTATTGAATCTTTTTAAATCGGTGATCGACATACGGTCTTATAGTAGTCACCTAGCAGCGCTGCATTTATGTTCACCGTGAACATAGAAGATCGTCCTTCCACAAAACGCAATCATTTATCTGTAATATTGCTTCAATAGGATATTCTTGGACTCGTACCTCCGGTTATATTATACGCTAAATTTATTTTGCAAGAACTTCATTTATTGAAGCTGGATCGGGATAAGCAACCGCCGTCAAATATCAATCGTATCTGGTAAAATATAAACGTGAACTACCCTGTATTTAACAGCTACGCTTTCAACGTCACCTAGGCGTTAAAAGATATTCAATATTATCTATAGTGTCCTTTACTGATTCTTGTGAAAAGGGTTACGGTGCGGTAGTTTATCTTCCAACGCAGACAAACTCAGTCTCTTACCCTGTCACGCGCTTAGTTTGTGCTAAATCGAAGGTAGTTCCCCTTCAAAACTATTTCAATTGGTCGATTAGAACTTTGCGCATATTTGCTTATGGTAAAATTAGTCGACTGCGTAAATGACGCTCATGGAAAACATCAATACATTGATCTAATATAAAGTTTTACTGACTCTATGGGAGCTTTACAATGGATTACAGCTTCACCGCATAGATTAAAAACATTTATGGCTACTCGGATAATAAAAATTGTTTCTTTGATTCCCGCCGACTGTTTTCAGCATGTTTCTCGATCACAAAACCCTAGTGACTGTTTACCTCGTTGATTATCACCCGTTCAAATATTAATTCACCAGGTATAGTTTAACGCTCCATCTTGGCTGTGCCAAGATACTATTGAATGACCGGTCATCTCTATCCTGCTAAGATTTACTGCGAATTATTAGAGTTGAAGAACATTGTTTCTCTGCCCGTGACTGATATAAATAATGATGTTTTAAGTCTGCTGTTAGATCTTGCAACCCTTGTATCCTCTTGGTTAGTGCTCCTTTGCACCGTAGTTAATTTTTAGCCGATTTTAAACGACTTCTTGCACGCCATGGGTCAGTTTTGATTATGTATTCTGACAACGCCAGGGTTCTCAGTCATCACCTTTAGTGATGACTGAGAATCCTTCTGAACCCACTGCTTTAACGCTCGCGCATTTTTCAATGACTGCACCACTTAACCATTTACCCGCTTACTCAGTTACTTATGAACCTGCATGCATTTGTTAAAGTGCTTTGCTTTATTGGATCAAATGATTTAATATTAGAGTATCTTCACTTGCTTCAATCAAGAGGAAAATGGAATACGCCCCCAAATCCATTATGATATGATCTATCGTTCTTATTGTCATTGATAATATACCTTCGCTATCCTGGCCTCTCTGTGTCGTTACAGCCACGTATTTTGGTAATGATGGCATCTGTAGAGTAGCTTCAGTGAAAACAGCGGCCAGCTAGGTCTTCAAAAGACCTCTCGTGTGCCTATGTGTCTTACCTTCGCAGTAAATCTTATCTTTGCCCCCCGCTATCCGCTATATAATCCGCTTATAGTCCCTATACTTTTATTATCTATACCATCCCTTAAAATTCTTTACTGGTAAATCCAAGGGTATTTAGGTCGGGAGCAATGTTCACGCCACTGGTCGTGGCACTTTTTCATGTTTCTATATATCAGATTAGATTATCTAGACTTGGATCCAAACGGGTGCAGTCGCAATTGTCATCGCTCGTTCCGCAGCTTTTGGACCCTTATACATCGAGGATTATCCATATTATCCATACCATGCCTACGCCGCAGTCCCTATCAGCTATCGAACGTTCGCGAGTGTTGACCGGACAGCATCTTCAAACTGAAATAAATTTCATCAGCTTGATAAAATATCTGCCAATGATATACACAGGTACTTTTTATGAAAAGTTGGGTGGACTCGGATCTTATTGCAAGATTATGTACATGCTGGACCAAGTAAATTAAGCTGAGCAGAATATCGATAGATGAAGAACACCGTGAAGGACAGATATCAATCAATATGGCAGATTGAACAGACCAATAAAGCATAAAGCTTAGGTTACAGGGATCTTATGTACCGTTCAAAGATTTCTTCTAAACAAAATGAAATGAATGTCTAATTTTTTTATTAAAATAGGGCACTAACCTAACGAGTAAAAATATTTAATAAAGTAGAAAAAGAAAATACGAGACGATATTTCAAGGGGAATCTGGGAAAGTTCTGAATAGATCAAGAAAATTTTATGTTATGTTTCATGACTGTGGACGAGATGTGGATTAACAATTTTAATGTCGAAACCAAAAGATGAACAATGACAACGAATCATCTTTTCACCGAGTGGAAGAAATTCAAAATGTCTAGCTCGTTTTTTGTTACCTTGTATAAATGACTATGGTGGGATATTTGGAAAGGGGGTCATAAATTTAGTCTAAAAATACCTAGACAAAGTTATAAAATTGCAGAAAATCATAAAATAACGTGGAGAACCGCGGGCTCTCATTTTTTGTGAGTTTGGTTTAGAGAATCTGCAAAAAGTATTTCAAGGAATTTGTCTGTACAATTTTCAATAAATGAACCGTTGCTTAGCAACTTTTTTTATATACAGAAAGAACTGAGCGAGTTTTACCTAATTATATTCGAATACTGCAAAACATAAGCCAGTCATATTGTCATCCATATTGCCAGCCATATAAAGATTGTGACGTCATACACTGCATCGTGATAGATTTGTATTTTTATACAGCATAAAGTAATTGCAGAAAAGACTGCATTGATGTAGATTTTGATGTATTAATTAACTTATAACTATATTGTTTAACTGCGACGTAACGCAAATACTGGCTTCAACTTAAGAGAATTGATATGATTTATGCTCTTTCGTCTATTACAAAGATAATTTTATGTTACGTTTCATAACAATGGACGAGATCTCTAACTAAATAATTATATCACCGACCCACGTTTCACTTACGTAAATATTTACCGTTTTTGCAATATTTTGTATTGATGCTCCTCTCCTATTGGTCATAGCGTGAATTATATAACTTGAAGTAATCCTGGATAAATTCTAACCAACACTAAAATAATTTTTCAATTCGGACCAGTTCTTGAGATTCATTCAACCAAAGGAAAAAAGAAACTCTCCAGCTTTATAATGTTAATAAAGATATAGGTAAAAGGGATGAATCTACTAGATAAACTGCGACTCTAATTCCTTTTGGACTCGATTCATTATTATAAACCTAATAAACTATGATAATAACTATGTTTTGCCATCTTTTGATATCTGATGCTACTCGTATTGAAATTTTCCGCAATCTGAAACTGACATAAATCATGAATATTTGGGAAAGATATAACTATAGAATATTAAAAAATACTATTAATGAAATAACGTAAATCAATTAATTTCAATACTTGACAAATATAATGCGAAATTGAATTAATAAATGTATAGGTGTAAGTGTCAAATCTTTAAAAATGCTTAGGTAAACTATTTACGAGACTAAAACGATAATCAATAACAGATTTTATAGCTCTAACCGAAGTTATAAGTTTATGTAAGATATTAGATCTCTTAAGGGACGTCCCTTGGCTGATCTTCAAATCATATTTGCATGTGTATTTATTAATATTTATACTATGTTAAATTTTATTAAGTGATTGATGTGACAAATATGTCCATAAAATATTATTTTGGTCATACTCTGACTACGAGTACTTTAAATATAAGGATGGCCTGTCAGTTCTTATGTACATTGAAACGTCATGAAAGTAGAACCCGCCATTTAACGGTAATTGCTATGCAACCATAGGTCTAAACTACAAACTTTCACATAAAAAAGAATAAGATAGATAAATAGGTAATTTTGCCTTATTTTGTGGACATTTGAAAGCCTATAATAAATAAATACAGATGTAGGTTTTTATATTCTCACGTCGATACTCGGGATACTATTGAATTCTATGATAAATAGTATTGAACTGTAGAGTAGAGAGGTAAAATCAAATATAATAAAAATCGAAAATAACATCAGTACTTTTTCGATATTTTTTTATAATTTTACGAACAGAGGTAAAAATATAGAGCTTCTGGTAAGGAGTCATCAGAACACTGTTAAAACTGGTAAAATATTTGGCTAGTTTTGCAAACAGTTTCTCTTTATTAAGGGGGTAATATTTATTGTACATAATAACTTAATTTTGCAGATATTTTTTTGATGAAATTGATTTCATTTTATACTAACCCAGTGGGTACGTGCACGTATGCCAAAGATGTACACAGCAACTTGGTCGAAAAGATCGGCTGTGCTCCACCTTATTGCACAATTATGTACACGCTGGGCCAAGGAGTTTAAGCTGAGCAGAACATCGATAGATGAAGAACACCGTGAAGGAAATCATCAATATAGTAGATAGAATAGACTAATAAGGCACCAAGCTAAGGTTACACGGATCTTATGCAATGTTCAAAGACTTCTTTCAAACAAATGATGAAAAGAATCTTATTTTTGTGTTTAAAAACCGGCACTTACCCAACTAGCAAAAGTAATGAAATAAGTAGCAAAAGAAAAAAATGGGTCGATATTTCAAGGGAATTTTGGGGAAGTTCCCAGTAGATTAGGAAAGTTTTATGTTACGTTTCATAACTATGGACGAGATCTGAACTCACAATTTTAATGTCGAAGCCAAAATATATTCAATGACAAAGAATCGCCTTTTCACCAAATCGAAAAAAAAATGTAGATATGGAGAATTTTATTTTATTTAAGTGCCAATAAGTACGTCTAGTAGTAATGCTCAAAGATCATTTATTACTTATTTTCCTTTCTCGTAGAAACACAACTTTCTGTAGATAAAAGGTACCCAACGGCCTCTTCTGTTAAAATAATAGGTGCTTAGAATAAATTATGTTTACCCTTATTATAACACAGTTTGCCTATAATTTACATTTATATTTTGTTTTGATAATTACGCACTTGAACAATGTTTTATAAAGCCATTTGTCAGCTTTCGGTGTATTGACCTTAACTAATACTAATGACGTAGCTAAGCTTAGTTTGAAGCCACAATTATATGCGTTGTCTGCCTCATGTGCATGTGAATGGGTCATGTGTGTTTTAAAATATAATATCTTGTTATAATGAAAATATATTCTATTATCAGTTGTTAAGTTTCTTGTTATCTCCAAATCCCCGGTAGCAACATTCTCAGTAATTGTCAGAGGAAATAAATGAATGTGACAAATAGAAATTATAGGAGCTTGTTGGTGTTATGTGTAGGGTTTTGGAAGTGTAGATATACATATAATTCAAGATGATCTAGTACGACTCTGCTAATCTATTTCAGTTATACGATTCTAAAAATGAACATGAAGTTACTTTTAATGCCAAGAGATGTCAAATTCAAAATGGTTATCCAAATATGTTTTTTATCTGTTTAGATAAACTCGGATATGGTACAGATACAGATAGTAGTACAGGTGTACTGAAGTCGTAAATCATTAATAGAATATAACCCAATCAGTGATATAGTACCATCCATAAACATTGATAAAAAAACGCTATTCAAAAGTGCACAGTAACAAGATAAAGGACATAAAGTCATCATCTTAAGATAAATCTTTTATTAAAAAAATTGGCAAATCGTATTTTATTGCATGCCCTCACGTCACAATCAAAGAAGAAGTGGAGGGATTTTACCATATGCTGACTGCGACACTTAAACATCTTGCAAAACTAGAAGTAACCACAGAAATCGCAGAACGTAATGATAGGGGTAGGCGTTTAATACAATTTTGTTGTGAAAAAAACTTCACTACCACCAACACCTGCTTTAAACATCACATTCGTAGATTATACACCTTTATATCTCCCGGAAACAGGTATAGGAATCAAATTGACTATACCCTTGTAGAAGCACGCTGGAGAAGTGCATTTAAGAACTCCAAAACTTTCCCTGGTGAAGACTGCGGCTCTGACCACCAACTTCTTGCAGCGAAAGTTCAAGTACGGTAAAAGCTAATACAGAAACCAATAACAGCTCAGAATAAGCAAAACATAAATATGAAAGAGTTTAGGCTATGTGAAGAGGATATGCGACTTTCCAAATGACGTTACAGATAGTGACACTAAATGGGCGTACTTGAAAAGGATGATATAGGAAAGGCCGAAGAAAATAAGGTTAAGAATCCTGTTATGAAAAATTTTATAACAAAGGAGACTGTTAAGATAATCTTTCTGAGACGCGATCTAAAGAAAAAGGGTTTACGGTCTTAGGAAGATCAAAAACAATATCGAGAACTAAGCCGCCAAGTTCAACTATATTCTCGAAAAGACTATGACAACTACATCAACGAAATCTGTTTTAAACTCCAACACCATTCATTAAAAAACGAGTCTAAATACCTGTTTTAAAAAGTGAAAGGACTGATCAGCACACGTAAACCAAAAACTTGTATCATCAATGATAAAAACGGACGTCTACTCACAAATGTGACTCAAGTGCTGGAGCGCTAGAAAAATTACTGCGCTGAATTATATGACACGAGAGACCAACGCTAAAATTACATGGATGGTAGATGAACCAAATATATTACTATCAGAAATTGAGCATGCCATCACAGCTCATAAACCCTAGAAATCACCCGGCATCGATATTGTTACAGCTAAAATTTTAAAAATCTGGACCACCAAGGCGCACAGGCAATTGCCGACATTTGTAACAATATTTGAACTATTAAAATATGGCCTAAGGATTAGATCTAATTTGTATTTATACCGCTGCATAATAAAGGTTCTGCAAAAGACTACGGAAATTGCAGTATTATAGTGTTAATATCTCTGCTAGTAAGATCCTCCTCCATGTGATTAAAAGACGTCTTACTTACTTTCTGAGCCGACAGATACTAGAAGAGCAGGAAGACAGGCTTCGTCGGGGACAAATACGTCCGTCTTATCATCGAGAAGAGCAGAGAGTTTAACAACCTTGTAATACTACGCTTCATTGATTACACAAAAGCTTTTGACTGCGTACAATGAGAAAAACTGTGTGCATTTTAGTCGAAATGAGAGCACCTGAACACCTCGTTGCCTTGATACAAAAACTTTATACCGAAAACCGTTCTTTATCAAGATAGGTTTCACAATTCTCTGAAATATTCCAAACAAAAAGAAGAGTAAGACAGGGTTGTATTCTGCCTCCAATCCTCTTTAATATATACCGGGAGTAAATCATGCATAAGACTATTAAAAATTGGGAGAAAGGTTTTCCGATAGGTGGAAAGAGAATATCGAACCTGCGATATGTCGATGATACCAGTCAACAA
>JAOCPS010409264.1:0-12147 GCA_025505425.1 Graphium colonna | reverse complement strand
AAAAATAAACCGCGATAAAATCCGTAAAGTTGTTTAATTTAAAATGTCAAATATTCGCATAAGTCTTAGAAATAATATATAAAAGCTATGTTCTGCATAGCTTTTATATGTTAAAATCATTAATATAATTTTATAATTAATATAAACGAAAGAGCCAAACTCAATATTTTCAGTTTACTATGCCATAAGAAGTGGAAAAAAATGTGAGAACTCTGTCATGAGGTTTTAACCCATAAGCATATTCAATTAGGGATGTATTAAATTGCACAATAAATGGTACTTATAGTTTTAACACCAGTGTGTAAGTAGTGGGTACAATTTTAGTATATATTAGTTAACATGTATTGACAATAAACAGATAAGACCTTGATTATAAGTCCTTGTAGATGATTAGATTAGATGATTGATGTAAGTGTTTTCTAGATCAAATCGAGCTTTTATGTGACCATTGGTTCAAGATTTTTATTTTTTTTAAAGCCCATAGATTTCCAGAATTATTAATATGATTACAATTACATTTGGTATTGAGATTTGAACTTGGTAATAGAGATTTGAGTACCTAAGGACCTAAACATGGTATGTTTGGGATTGAAAGAGAGAAAATAGAATAATAATAGTTGTCCAGTAATTTTGTAAGATTAGCATAATTTATTTTACACTGCAGGTGCCGGCACCAATGAAATTGTTAATTTTCTAATTGCAATTCTAAGTGCTGACTTAGCATGTGCTATGCAGTATAGGAAAACATGAGGAAACCTGCATATTTAAGAAATTATATTTCTGAGATATGTGAAGTCCGCCAATCCGCACTGGGGCCACGTAGTGAACTATACCCGTTCATCGTTGTAGTATGCATCATTCTAGAGGAGTCCTTAGCCCAGCAGTAGGATAACTTAAAATAGGCTATTACTAAAAGGCTGACAAGTAAGTATATGGATGTTAAACATCTATGGGGATCCCCAAAGTCTAAAGATATGCAGGCGTTTCGCCTTTGGATAGCAGATGAAACAAATTCAGTAGATAGGATCAGTTGGAACCATATTTAAGATTCCAACCGAAGAGAAAGGAAGGGAAAGGGAGGTAAAGGGAAGGGTAGGAATGGCCATCAGGCAACCTCAAATGCCAGCATACTTTATGCTGGCATTTGAGTATATTTATAATATATTTCATTTAATAATTTCATAAGTATTGTGCAAAAACTAACATTATCTAATCACTGAGCTACGATGTTGATTCTGCTTTAAATATAAACGTATATATGAATGAGTGTGTGTGTGTTCGTGTTCGTACGTGCTCACCTGCGAGGCGCCGCAAGCGGGCTAGCGGTGGACCTCAGGGGCCTTCTCGATGTAGGACGGATGCTTCTTGCTCGATCCCCTCCCCTGAAATTGATCTTAGGCTAAGCTAACTACCAAAGCGCTATGCTACTTGTACATACATAAATAATAGCTAACTATCAGTGATTTATAAACGCAGATACTATAAACCTACATAAGAATATTCATCAATGTTTTTGATGCAAATTACAAAATTTAAGGCGGCAGAAAATCATATATTCAAATACTCTGTGCCAGTATATGTCTGCAATAGAACGTGAAAAAAACTGTGAAAGTACGTAAAGTAAAATTGATTTTAATAAAATCTTAAAAAATAAAACAGTTATTTCAATTAAAATATGAAAGTCTTTTAATATTTGTTTATAAATTACAAAATCATTGTCACTTTCACATACATAATTTCGTCCTAACATATTCATCAACACGGAGCCTCAATTACTGGACAGAAAAGGAAGAATTTTTAAAAATGTCCCCTCATCACATTCACATCTGTGAGTATACACTGACACTTCATATACACAATACATGTCATTCACACATCCTATGCACTATTATCTTGTAATACAAATATTTTGTCATAATAACAAGAGCTGCAACCCCTAGCAAAATTGTTGTTATATTGTTGTATGATATTAATAAAATTTTTGTATACAAAATTATTAATAAAACAAAATACAATATGCACAAGCAAAATCTTAAAAAATACAAAATAAATATGTTTTACTAGATAACAAGATAAGAAAAATTAATAGAGATAAAAGAAATAAAGCACAAACATTGTAAACTCTATATATCAACACTAAAGGGACTGTACTTTTCATAGCGTTATAGATAATTATTATTAAATGAAAAGAAGTATCAATGTAAGGAAGGCAAGCTAAACCAATCAAAGCCATGTTGTCGACGCTTTAGAAAGCTTGTCGTTAAATCGAGTGACGTTACATAGAGTTTACACTACTATAAATGTAGGGCACTACTAGTAAGGCAATTCTATATAAAAAGTCCCAAAAACTAGACATGCCAAGATAATATTTGATATAGAATTTTAAATATGTATAAAAATGTATTGAATGTCAGATATACTATTTCAAGCCTGTTCTGTTATATTTTAATGCTAATTATGAATTTCTTTGTATCCTACATGTTTGTTTGTATGTTTGAGTGAGTGTGACTGTGCTGCAATTCAACGAGTTCTTCACTAACTACAAAATTATTTAGACTGAATGAATAACATTTTTTACAGCATCTTTTAAATTTTCACAAATAATTTTTAAAATAGATTTTATCATGTTTTAAGATGTAAAATAGTATCGGCATTGATCAATCGCAATAACATAGTTTATTTATAATTTTCAAAATGAGTGTAAGATTGTACATACCGACTTATCTGCACATATTTTACAAATCGGCATTCTCTTCGATTTGTCCTAATTTCTTTGCATGTAAGTGTGTATGTCTATAGGGGCTTTTATGTGTGCGTTTATGTTTATTATTTGGTAGTAAAGTATCCTTGTTTATATATGTATCTGTTTGTGTAATTAATCTATATAAGACCTTCTAGACAGTGTCGTTAGTATACGTATAGTCGAATTATGTGTACAGTTCTACCATTGACTTACATAAAAAAACTAGATGCACAATATCAAAAACGTCTGAAATGTGAAATAGTGCACGCATTATTCATAAAAAAGTTGCATTCAATAATAATTATTTCCGCGTTGTATATTTCTTTGCAAAAACAACTTATGCCCTGCATTATCAAAGTTATGTAAAATAAGAGGATGGTTGTCATTGTTGCTTGTCAGAGACTGCGTATCTAGGGTTATATTTCCTTTACATATGGCTCAATGAATGTGTGTGTTGTGTACATATGTCTGGTATGCGTCGGCGTGCGTGTGTATGTTTGTCTGTGTGTGTACGTACGTGGCGGTGGGTGAATGAGAAGGCGGCGCCGGCAGAGCGAGTCTTTGGTGCTGCGGCGGCGGCGAGCGGCGCCCTTGTATGGCGAGGCGTTGACGCCCGTGTTGACTGGCGCCGGCCTTCGTTTGGAACTCCCTGGAAATCAAGGTTGGTTATATTAAGCTCATAGGTGTACGCTTATACAGGTGATTGGTGGCTGACCTACGACAGTAAATTTACTCTATACTCGGTAATCGATTGTCATCATATTTATGTAATAAAATTAGGAGCATAGTTTTTGAACAAATTTTCAAATAAACAGACAAAGAGTGGACACGATTCCGGCCGCGAACAGATGGCCAGATGGCGCAGTTCATTGACCCGAAAACTGCCCGGTTCGCGACGTGTCCGCTAGGATTCATATAGCTTGCGTAATTAATTACTCAACTATCGATTACGCTCACTCAGTGGTCAACGAATGTTTACTTTTAATATTACATTTATACTTTTTATATGATCTCCACATATAACGTCTTTGAATATTGAAAGTGACTCATCAGTCACCCATTATAATAAAATTCCGTGATCTATATTAGATCTTTTGTTAAATAAATTTAAGAACAAAATAATAAACATTCTTGTACGTAAAGCGTACTATTAAAGAATACTATGACGATTTGAGTGTATGGGAATAATACTGTTGATTATTAAACAGTGAAAACAAATTATTGTATACTAAATTTCGTAAGAAATATTATTTTAAAAGAACAACTGCTGAGTTTCTCTCTCGTTCTTCTTAGCAGAATCTGCCTTCCGAGCGTTGACTTTCATGAGAACGCGTAACACAAGGCTGTACAAAGGGTCAGCACGTACAGGTACTTAGGCTGCATCGTAAATGAGTAAAAGCTAGTAATTAATATTATTATATTAAAAAAATAAAAACAGTTTTTATAATTTTACTACAAATGTTGGGTGCCCCTGTTCTTTGTTTATATGTTTTATAGCTTCTCGTAACGGCTACTATAGATAGTTACCATTACATAATTTCACTTATCAAAAAAAGCTACGGGAAAATCGTTTGATTGGGATATTTGATAATAAGGATACAAATGACTATTTATTTGATGTCAAATGATGATTGTCGCCAATGTACACTTATATAATATATCTTTTTTCAAACATGCTTGGAAATGTAAGTATTATTTTGACAATCTTCTTCGAGATAAATCAACATTGCCATACTGGCCAGATACATTGGGCAGCGGGCGGGAAAAGTTGTATGAAAATCCATATCTGTCGTATTTTGCGGCCATATAAATCACTATGTAAACTCATATCGGTCCTGTAATTTAAAATGGAATGACTTTTTACTTCGAAACATGGCTATCAAGGAGGTAACTAATAAATAAAAGGTTTTACTTAAATTTCGAACTGGCTTGCGAATAGAAAGCTGTTTATTGAAAAAAAAAACAAAGGAATATTATGACGCGTGAAAAATTATTATTGTTCGTTATTCGTCATTGAACTTGAAAAGAAAAATTGTGTTTTGATTTCCACGCATTGTTTGAGAAAAGTACTATCCAAGCCTTGGCCACAACTAGGCATTGATGGACTCACGTATGTGTACCTCGCTTACGCCTCGGCCCACATTTGCACGTTCGTCCATCAATGCCTCAGTTGCTGGCCGCTGCAGTAATGTACTATATTTTCATGTTAATACTTTTTCTTTTATTTATTTCTTGTCAGCCATTAAATAAATTAGTTATTAAAAAAGGAAAGCGATACAATATCATATATAGAATAAGAAAGATTTAAAATTAGAAAAGAAGGGCTAAAGAGATATAAGAATGCATATCCGGTAGTGTATAGGAGGCTCTATATATTGGATGAAAATCCAAAGACAAAGTGTAAACTAGAGGGACTGTACATTTTATGGCGTTATAGAGTTGTCGTTAAATCGAAAGAGTGTATTATTTTATGGAAGGCAAGCTAAACCAATCAAAGCAATGTGATCTCGATGCTTTAGGGAGTTTGGCGTGAAATCGAGTGAGAATGGAGTTGATACTCTTCTTTTATTTTCCCCGACTTCGGGCTAGACAAGTATAGTATGGACACCAACTCGGATCGGGAATCACCTGTCGAACTCCTCGGCGTCGTCTTCCTCAATGTTGATGAACTCCTGGCGTTCCTCGGCATCGCCCGAGTAATAGTTCTGCTCGCGCTCGATCAGGTGCGCACGCTCGCCGATGTGATGACCTGAAATATGCCCAAACATTATCATATAATAAATTCAATCATCCTTGAGTTGGATGGGTATGTAAAAAGTCGGTCCTGGTAGTCAAGAACAACTTTGGTAGTCTTTAAAGGATGTCAGTCCCTTTGAATAACCTGACAACTAATACATTCTTTGAATACAGTTTTTCCAAGGTGGTAGAGCATAACATCTTTCACAGCTTTTGCTTCACTTTATAAAGTCGGCATAAAATGACTTTTGGAGATGCCGGATGGCCATGTTTTCTCCCTTTCCTTTTCCCTCCAAATCCCCGACCCCGTCCTATCCAATGAACCTATTCTGTCCAATTTCCTAGGTTGATAACGCACTTGCGACTCTTCGGATGTTGCTCGTCTCTATGAGCGACGGGATCGCTTATCACCAGGTGAACCGTTTGCTCCTTTGTCTTCCTTACCATAAAAAATGCAGTTTATCCCTTTGGGTTGCAGAGGTCAGACGCCAGTCGCACAGTGTAAAAATTGTTATTCAGGTAATATTTGGTTGGATTGGAAGCCAAACCCAAGTAATTTGGAAATAAGGCTAGGAGGAAGAAGAAGAAGAATTTTAAGCACTAAAGTTAAGTAACAGCCTATATTAAAATTGTCACACTGCTGGGTAAAGGACCTCCTACCCTGCGGACCAAGTAGGGTTGCCACCCGTAATTTATGATATAGTATTGTACGTTATTTATGGTAATTGTACTCTATGCTTTACAAGAATAATAAAGGAAGCGAAAATATTTCGCATGATTTAATTTTTTTGGAATTTACTTCTCGCATAGTACAAATAAGTTACTTAAAAGAAGTTTTAAATAAAAAAGAACAACAAATATCTTGATAATTAATTTTTAAAACAATGAGAAATGTTTTAAGCACAATGATAAGTAAAAATAAATCGTACTTTATTGTTGCGCGATATATTCGCGATTGCCCAAAAAAAGGTGGCCTAGAGAGAGCCCAAGTGCGGATTGGCGAATTTCACATATGCCAGAAATATTTTTATCGTTTTTCATATATGAAGATTTTCTTACGATGTTTTTTCTCACCGCCGAGCACGTGCTAAACCAGCACTTAAGATTGCAATTTAGAAATTAACAATTTCATTGATGATGGGGATCGAACTCAGGATCGCTACGAATACAGCGAGCACCCAGCCACTGAGCTATCACGGCTTTTGATGAACTATAAACAATAGAAATGCATGACAATCTCACGACCATTCAATCATAAGAATCGTTCAAAACAGCCCGAAATCTTTCCGAATAATTGGATTATAAAAAAAGAGTTAGTATGCACAGCATACATACCAGTCAGAAATTAAACTTCTTCGACAATTTTCTATTATTTTTTTTTTCATATAAACTCTCAGTCATTATCGAGTAATATTATTTTAAGCGACTGCCAAAAAGGAAGAGATTTTAAAGTTCTTCTTTTACTGAAAGAATATAATTGCGAATATATTTGTTTTTTGATATTAAAATAACGAAAAAAAAAAAAGTTCTTGTATGTACACTTTTAAAGAGTCACAAGTCGGTTTTTGTAATTTTCTATGAAAATAATCTTGTACAATTTTAAAATGAAGATTACATCTTTTGTAATGAAATTAGTTATAAGGTGCTGAATAAAAATTTATTTTATATTTTTCTTTTATTTATACGAAAATGATTTTCCACAAGTTGTTTAATCAACCATCGACATGCAAATTCTACCTCGAGTTTGGTAAATTTATCAAAAAAAAAAACACATTTTTGTCCGCCATTCCGCATTCTCGAACTCGCGATGGACGTTTTTCGCTAGCGTCTAATTCGCACAGTGAGTCATTTATTAGCACTAAACCTTGCCATGCTAAATTTTATATTCGGAACAGACCAAATTCGTATGACGTAATACCTCGTATGGATAACGATGACGTCATTCGACTGCGGATAAACTTTAAAACGACGAGACCGATTTTAAATAAATCAATTTTAGGGTTCTTGTTACTATACCTGAAAACAATCCTAAAATAGATACATTTGTAATATCCAGACAATAGTACAATCTTCTATTATATCAATATGAATTGCAATATATGTTGCTAAGGGCAAATCTCGAGAATAGCTTATTTTCTTTTTTTTAGAATCTTATCTTATTTTTTTTAAACGCTGCCCTAATTATAAGACCTAAGTCTTGTGTTACAAGGGCGTTTTACAAACACAAATCGAACAAAGACAAACACCCAGATCCGAAACAACTATTTGTAGGTCGTACAAATATTTGCTCCGTGTCGGAATCGAACCCATGACCTGCGACGCCGCAGCCAACGTCTTAGCAACTGCGTCAACCGGTCATATACGGAACCACTAAGCCCCCGGAACAGTTAATAAGAAGGTCCCTTGATTGCAATTTATCAATTATTTTTCGTGTATATGATATATCACTACTGATTAGTGATAGCATTGAAAATTAGTTAAATTAAACATTTTTCGTAAAGAATATTCATCATCTTTGGTTTAATTATACATTTAATATTAGTTTACTCCTTCGGTTAATAATTTTATTTCAGACTAGGCGCATTCGTACTTTTTCATCATTAGCAAATATTAAAACAAAACATAGATCAAAAAACTGTTATAAGTAACATTGCTGTAATTATAATAGATGAGATTTAGCTTGTACGAACGCATATGGAAATAAATGAAAAAAAAAACTTAAGTAAATGTAACAGTGCTGATAATTGTATTGTTATAAAGTTAAGATGTTTCGTAAGATTTTTTTCTATTCCAACGAAGAGTTCTCTCAGTAATATTTATGAAATTTTTAGTGTATCTCAACGCAAAATAATCCAACAAAAATTAATGTCCATAAAAACGAAGAGCTTCCTAAAATTTTAATTTACGTAAATGGAGTTTTATAACTTAAAGGTATGCAGACTACACATTATACGATGAAAAATATACGATAGTAAATATTCAAGGACGTTAAATATTAATAAAATAAGTGTTATACGAAACCGAGAGTTAAATAATTATATGGACATATTTGCGGAAGTGGTTCGACGCGTAGGAAGAGGGAGGCTGTTTTTTTGAGTTGATGACCTTCGCGTAATGTCATATGTTTTGCATTTATCTATTGGAAAACTTGATCAAAAACAATGCCCATTATTTTGTCAGATAATTATGATGAAAATTAAATACTGAGTTTTTTTTTAATATCATTAATGATTGAGCAGTGACCCTGTATGATTAAATATGGATTCACTGTAACTTTTCCATTATCTAGACTTTTTTGTGAGCTTTCTTGCAAATTTGTATTCTTATTTTGGTAATGTTTAATGTTTTTATTTTGTAGTCAAGGTATCATTAATGTTATTTAATCAGTTGATTAATGGACAAATATAATATGACCTTAGTAAATATCTAAGGTTTGTTAACAACAATTACAAAATCAACCTTAAACTTATTCAAAGCTGATTTGGTAATAGTTATTAACAAATCAAATTAAGTTCAAGAAAAATACCACTTTGTTTACGTGCCTTGCATGAAACAAAGTACAGTGTAACAACTGCAATAGGGTGAAATAGCGTAAAATCATTCTCATATTGTTAACGATGCGAAGTTTAGCCTTCTGAGAAAAGATAGCATTTACAGATAACGATGGTCCTTAAGACCTCATATCCTCGATACACTTTTATGTGTACTTATCGATAGATCGCTGTAAATTTTTTATACTTATTTAGCAAAATGGAAAAATACCCGCGTACACTCCGAACATATTTACTCGATATTCACGAAGTTTTAGTAGTGAGGTAGACCCAATTTATCATTAAGAGTGTATTATAAATATTACTTATAACTCCTTACTTATATTGCCTTATATGCAATATTTGTATTATAAAATTCAAAAACTGTCAGAAAGGAAAACATTTATACTAAGAAAGTTAGTTCTTTTCGATTTTATTTTTGCTAACACCCGCATGTCAACATGTGTGATTTTAAAAGCGCATAAGGTCATAAATGTCTAGAGTTTCGGTATCCAAAGACTGAAAAGTGGAGTAATTGTTTACAAAATTTATACAGAATATTTTTTTTTACAAAAAAGTTATATCTAAACATACATAAAGAAGTATTAACATGAGCAATCTTACGAGGTTGAATGCTGGAGGGCGGAAAATCCGTCACAAATTCTTTGGAATTTAAGTAATTTCTGAAGATTTTTTTTCATTGTCGAAAATCAATCGTCGCAACTTCTGAATTGATTTGAAAAAATATTATTTTATCTGATACACTTCCACAATAGTCCTACAGTTTTTTTTTTTTTAAAAACTGAATCGGTAGTTTGTTTTTAAAATCAAAATAACAGAAAAAAAATGTTTCGAAAGTACACTTTTAAAGCGTTTGATGTCGGTTTTTGCAATTTTCTGTGAAAATGAACTTGTTAACAAAAGCGGATGCGATTGTAGTTATGAATGAAAACGAAAGAAATTAATAAAGAGGAATGTAGGACAGGCTACCTGTCTCACAAGCCTAGCGCACTTATTAATAAGTTACCTTTTTGTGTGAGGCGGTCGTACGTCCCAATTGGAACAGTCTAGTAAGGACAGTAAAAGCTATTTGTTAGAAACTCTGCCACTAGCAAATGTTATTGCACTGTAACATTAGTTATCTATCACCGCCTACGCATCATAATGGAATAGGGCCTTGCTTTGTAAACCGGAGGATATTTTTGATTCCCGTGGGGGGACTATAACTTTGTGTTATTGTACCTTCGTTGGGCGCAATGCGAGTTAATTACCCGATTAACTAAATATGAAGATGATCCCTACGTTGGATGGGTATGTCAGTCAGTCTGGAGCCTGATCTCTCTTCGGTCGTGTCGGATATCTATCCCATCGGGTTATGAGAGTTAAGGAACAGAGAGTGCAGATGTGCTTACAGGTACACCTCTGCACAATAATATGTCCTGCGCAGTTGACTGATCTCTGAGAAGATTGGCCGCCGTGGGCGTAATATTCCCAGGATGACTTTTGTTTATACATCAACGGCTATATTCTTCTATAAAATATTCTGAATTGTTTCAAAAAGCGGATAAATGGAGCTAAATATGAAAGTATAACATTAAAACACATCAGCCGTTACTTGAAGGGTTGACAGATTTATAAGCTTGCGTCAGTTTATTGCAGCAGATTGAAATACAAGCGAATTTATGTGTGGACGTAAAACGTAATTGCTTCGATAGCAATTTGCTTTTTGGGGAACGTATTCTGGCTTCGATTCCTATAATTTTGCCCCATATTTTTCAACATTGTCACTAAATTATGTAAAATGTAAGCTTCTCTTTGCGGTCGAGGGGATATGGGAGTAAAGGAACAAAGAGTGCACTTGTGTCTCCATGAAAACTAATGTACAATTTTTCCTGAGGAGATCCCAGACTAGACTGACCTTAGTGGCAGATATTTGTTTCTTCAGTAGGACAACAAAGCCTATATACAGTGTCAACCGTTTTTAATATTTTCAGGTCAATGTTGGAAATACAAATATTTTTTGGGTTTGTAAATTCAATCTTGCATGCAGTGCATAAGGTTATTTACATTACATTTTCGTTAAATTTTACTTTTTTAAATTACTTAAATTGAATTATTTTACATATAGCATGATAGTGTTTTATGACAAGGGTCAAAGTTCTCAAACCTTAACTGCTGTCGATCTACCTTAATACTGCTAGACTTACATTTGTCTGTCAGGCAGTAAATATACATGCAAGATTTTCATCTAGGTGAGTCGGATTTATGGTGGTGTAAGAGTAAGTATATGGGGACATATTTTTTATATCTAAATTGGATATAGAACGACATAAGATTATGTTGATAACGCATTCCATAAATGTTTTGTTGTTGCCAAATGCTAAGCAAGCATACATATAATTATCAGTAAGATGGTTGCAAAATAAAATGTAGCATCCCATTTTTAAAATTTCTAACTGCTGTTACCAAAAGCCTCTACTAAACTAATGCGAATTAGCGAACTTTATGTATATTCTTATATTCCGATTTTTTTTATTATTTTCACGATATGTAGAGTACATATAATCAAAGGTAAGCGCACAGGCACTGAGCTCAAAACTGTGTTGTTCTTGATCTAACAATTGCCGTCAACAGAAAAGCATTTTGACTTATTCGGATATTTGTTTTTAGATATAAAAGCACATCATTTTGCACCAGATGTGTTGAATATTGTGATTACATGTTTGTAAATAAAACAACTTTAACAACTTTGTTAAACTATCACAGCGATAGCAAATGAAATAGGGGAAGCCAGATAAATGTTTTGAAATTGTGCCGCCTTTAAAACTTTTTCTGAAGCGAAAAGCGTGTTCCTGTCGTGTCGTATTTCGTTTAGGGCTGTCACATAAATAGTTTGAAACACACAGTTCAGTGAAAAATTGTGTGTACTAATTTTTAATTTTGTTTCTCGCAAAGTGCGGAACGAATCTTCATTTTTGTACCATATTTGATGTTTAAAGTAAAGTAAAGTAGCAGCCTATTTTTAATGTCCCACTGCTGGGCAAAGGCCTCCTCTAGACAGAGGGTATAGGGCATAGTCAACCACGGGGCCCAAGTGCGGATTGGTGGACTTCACATATCTCAGAAAATATAATTTCT
>JAOCPS010409153.1:0-12147 GCA_025505425.1 Graphium colonna | reverse complement strand
CTTTACAAAGGGCGGTGGTACTTCTCCGGACGAGCGTGGCCTTAAAAGTGCAGCAAAAGCTGTGAAAGGATGTTATGCTCTACCACCATTATTTTTGTTGTTATAAGTCTCTTTAATGGGACATTCGGCTTTCAGTTATACAGGCACAATATCAAAGTCTACAGATAATCTATATAGATATAGCTCAATAAAAGTAATTTCATAATATAAGATATGCGTACTTAAAAAAGAAACTCTAAAATTTAAACGTACGGAGTGCTGTGTATCTCGAAATAGTGACATGCGGGTAAAAATGTATTAACGTTGTCTGGTTCATGCTTTATCTTTAGTTTCGTTTAATTAATGTAAAGTAAATTTTGTAATTTCGTGTATGTATATATAAACAATCTTTTTTGCTATAAATTGATCGTATGCCATGCAAATGTAAGGACCATTCCCTTAAATTGATAGAAATAAACGAATGAAGTTTAATTTTATCCTTAAAAATCAATTTTTGTAACTAATAGCGCTGGCTGGCAATATTGTATGTTAAGGTAATTTAAAGAAAAAAAAGTGTATCAAAAAGTAAATTCCTTTGCGTGTATTTCTGTTAGAGTTTATACAGCTTAGATGCTTTCAGATACCTATCAATAACTTCTATTATATTTTAACCTCATATTTTAATAAAAACGTTACTACTGCCGGTATGATTTATCTGTGACCTTAACCACTAAAGTTCACTATAATTTTATACGAATTATTACCCCTTACGATTACACCAATAATAATACTTGCTTCACTTAAACTTTCTTTTTAATTTTTTCTTTAAAATCACTAGGTATAAGGTACATACGTCAGACGGGCATGTAAAATGTCGATCTTACGCCTGATTTTTTTCCGGCCGTGCCCGATATGGATAACTTCTAATAGGTCATTATAGAAAGAAATTGAATACTCGAAAGGGAAAGAAGTGGGAAAATAAAGAGGATAGGAAAGACTATCCGGCAACTTGACCCAACAGGCATACTTGACTTTACGCTGGTTTTTGCGATGGAAGTTCCTTATAACAGTAGCCAAAGCTAAATATTTTCTATTACCTGGAGAAGAAAAACTCTCATTGCCCTAAGTAGATGGGCCTTGATTCGTTAAGGTGACATTACTATTATAAGATATTTACATTAACATGCTGAGTTGCGTCTAGGAGGAAAATTAGACGTAAGGCGCTTATGTAATGAAAACTGGTCAAACATTAACAAGCCTTGAGCTTAGTTGGAAGTAAATTTGTTGAAGTTTAAATAATTTACTAATATTATTATAAAATAAAATTAAAAAAAAGCAAGATGGACGGTTTTAGTCTACCACGGTGAAGAAAAAACTCTTCTCTTCTTTAAATAGATTGGTCATCGGTCAGGATTATTATTATATGATTTATTATTTGTTGCCAAAAATCATAATCAAAACTTTTATTTACTGTGGAATAGAGCGATGTAACAGGATGAAAACATACAATTTTGAGCTCTTATTCTAGCCGTCACGAATAGCATGTAAATATTAATAACAAGTATGTATATGATGATGCAGGAGAACTATCAGCTGCTATGCACAACTGGCATTTAGTTGAATTACGAGTGCTTAGTGCCATTTACAACAAAAATAATGGCTGTGGCGTCTGGGAAGTAATGTAAAGCGCTGTAGTTCAAATAGTGAGCTGGATGGTTGTGGTCTATTACCTTTGATAAAATACTTTTTGCTGAGCAGTGAATATGACTTCATCGAAATTTGTTCAGGATTATTGGTTATCAGCTGCTAGTGTCAGTTGTACCGCCTTCGTAACCTAGTGATATGGGCGTGTCTTCGAATTTCACGGAACAACGACTTTGTGTTGTTGTTTCTTAGTTTAATTAGGGCAATGCTGACTGATCACCCGATTGCCGTAAAACAAAGATGAACAACGGATGGGCATGTAAAATTTTGGTCCCGATTGTCAAAAAAACGTTTGGCACTTATTAAAGGCTGCCAGTGACATCAAAAATCCTGATGACTAATTTATTTCTTGAATACAGTTTATCCATCTGGTTTGCGGAGTTCAGATGCTACTCGCTCTGTGTAATAACTGATATTTGGTTGGATTGGAAGCCAATACAAAGTATGTTTGGGAATAAGGCTAAGAGGACGAAGCTGCTAGTGTCAGTTGTATTGGTCGCTGTCGTCGTTGCTGGTTCCTAGTGGCATTCACGTTGGAAATACTGAACTAGGTGCGTCTGGGAAGTAACGTAACGCGTTCATGTTTAGAAAACTGTTCAAACAGTGAGCTAGACGGCGCTCGGCGTGGGAGAGACCGTAAATGGCTTGCTAGCGTCACTGCTTGCTCTCGGCGTGGAGTGGGTGAAATTGTGACGCGGGTATCTTCGGAAACGTTTTTGGACAGTTATGCGCTGATAACACGGAGGAACACTTATGAGTAAAGAATATTAAACGATTGCGAAATGTGCGAGGTGTGGAGTAAAAACTGTTAATGCTTATACAGGAAAAAGAATATTGTATACCAAAATTTGTGAACCCATATTATTTTTAAAGAGCAACTGTTAAGTTTCTGGCCGATGATATCTTCTCAATAGAAACAGCGTTTCCGAGTCGAGGTAGCGTCATTTCAGACTTGCAATTATTTTAAAACATGTATGCATATATGTAACCTTTCATAAGAATGCGTAAGCGTCTATGTGGACGACCATATTTTGATATGGGCCCGAAAAAGCTTCTTGGCCGCTGTAAAAGGTGGTCAGTTCGACCTGTTAATGTAATTTTTCCATTTGTTAACCTTTTTCTAGTGATACCCGCCTTTTCTATTAGATTCCTGGTCATAGGTCGCTAATGATGGAGCCTAAGGTCTTAAGATGACTAAGCGATATTTTTACTAGTTGAGTCCGTAACGGTACGTAAACTGCTTTTTTACAAGCTTTTATTTAAATTGCAATGTATGTATGTATGTATGTATGTATGTTTGATATCTTCAACCAATTGAGTTAAAATTGAACTTTGTTACGCCATTCTAAATCTAATATGGCGGTATATCCATGTTTTCATACCCCATCCAAGATCCACTTCTACAATAAAGGCATCAAATGAATGGGCTTACAAAAAATAAACCGAAAAAAAGTGATGTTAATCTAAATTAAGTACGGCGGATTTCTCAAAGTTACGGAAAGTTTTGTATGCTGTTCCTCAATATAAGTAGCAAATAAAAGGGCTGGATGAATATATGAATGCGTGTTGAAAAATATTATAACTAAAAAGTAAAAAATAAATTAAAAGTAAAAAACCTATGTATAAAACAATCTTTTATTTTATTAAAAGAAAAAAAATACTTTAAATCGTTTACTATCTACATATAAAGTAATTCATAATTTATAGGATTTAAAAACTAGATAAAGAAGTCACTTAAATAACTTGATGTGATAAATTTTAATTATTAAAATTTTGAATACTAGGAAAATACGAATACTTAAATCTCTGTTTATTAAAAAAGGTTTTTTATTTTTAATTTATTGTAAGTATATCTCACTAGTTTAGCACAGTTTCATATTTATGGCAAAAAGTTGATTTTTAACTAAATAATGTGTGCTGGAGTTAGAAATATATTCTTCATCATATAATCCTATTTTGAAATAGCTATTTTCCTATCATATTTTTTATTTCTCAGAAAAAAAGACGGTAAAATAATCCGCGACTTCATGGAATAGGCTAAGTTTTTAAACATAAATCCCACATAACAAACACTTAAATCCGAAACTGCCTCAGAAAGCGAAACAAATCATTCTTCCAAGTGGGAATCGAACCCATGACCTGTGACGAAGATATTATTTACGTAGCTACTGCTTAACAAATGATGTTTTAGACGTCAAAACTCCTAATGTTGTTTTAATGTAAACTGTAATGATTACAGGCAACATTTTAAAAAATAATATTGACATATTTTTTATATTTAGGCTGAAGGACTTTGCAACTATGACCATTATTAAATTTAAAAAAAAAACAACTTTATAACATACAAAGTATCCTTACGTCGGCGGTGTTAACAGCATCTCCAATTTTCTCGTGCCAAAAACTCGAGCGCGCGAGTCTAGTGAATCATTGCGCGCGCTGTCAAATCGGCGGCATCCTGCTTACGGCAATTGCGATCGCTTCCCGCCATCCGATGCGACGACGCCGGCGCCACGTTCCGAAATTGACCTATCGAAGTGACAGATGTTTTATTTAAGGGAGAGTTGCCTTAAATAAAGGCAACAATAAGTAATTTGTAAACTTAATCTTTATAGTCCATCCCAATTGATCCTTTTTTATAAGCTAAATTGCAAAATGGAGATTGTGTTAAGCATGTTGATTTTATTTTTTTATTTTCTAATTCAGATACTGTATAATACATGTTTGTTATCTTCCTTAACAATTAAATAAATAAATAAATATCGGCAGAACTTGATCTATTCTCTCAATATACAAGATAAAAAACACAAACATTTATGTGACTTATTTTTGTTCAATTTCGCAATAGTTTTAGCAAACATTGATCAAGAGGTCATCTATAATTTTAAGACGTTCTATCGCAAAAAAATTGTTAAGCTCGTTTTAGAGTCTCTCGGCAAGCAGCTAACTGCGTATATCACGGTTCTGACAGTTATTTTACTGATTGAAAAGGCATGGAGAGCTAGTAACACCCCTAATCATTCTGCTGCTGCAACTGCTTCAAAAAATCCGGATCCTTAAAAAAGATCAGGAAATTCTTCCAAAACTTATGGATTATGAAGAACCAGCAATAGAACCATTAGTTGACATCAACGATGTGAGTTTTTCTGACTTTGTTCAAGTAAATGATAATGTTGCTGTCTCAGGTTCACTAACCAATGGCGAAATTTTGAATGAAAAAAGCAACGATGAAGATGTGGATGATACCTGAGAACCTTTGGCAGAGGTGCCAGTTAAGGAAGCGAGATCAGATTTCGACCTTACAAAGCTTCTGTCTACAAAACGAAAGTGATGTAAAAACATTTCGGGCACTTTTTCTCTTAAAAGACTTATCAAGCAGTCTGAGCTGCAGCAATATGCTATGAAGCAAACCAGCATAACAGAGTTCTTTCGAAAGATTAATTAATTCACATTATGAATACGTTTATGTATGTACACAAATGTACATCTAAACTTTTGTCATTGTTATAATAGAATAGCAGTTAATAAATAATAATTGATCAACACTTAATAATTCGAAGTTTTTTGTTTTGTGTCACAAATCTTGGATCATTTGATATTTTTAACACTAGATAAATGGTGATATTTTAAGAGTCCGTCTGATTTTGAATTAACGAGAGTCGATTGTATTTCAAATCGGTTCTGTAATAACGAAGATAAAAATCTCCAAATAAAAAAAAAATTAACGCTTCTGCGTTTTCATGAAATGTCACATCTTAGCATTTCTGTATTAGTGTACTAATGCTCGGGAGAGCTACCACCAGATTTTTGAATAATATTTGTTGTATCTTAAAACATCTTGAATATAATACTTGCTTTCTTATTTTGTTTCCATTTCGTTTAATCCATTTTCAATTTACAAGACATCATTAATGTATTATAGATTGCACAAATATACATACGATATAACATTATTTCAAAATTGGCAAAAATTGCAACCGGACGGCAATCAGATGAGGCGCTTGCTCGTTTGCCACCTTCTTCATAAAAAAACAAGCATGTCAGCCTTATCAACATGACTTTTTGTAACAATTTTGAGAATTTGTAAAATAATGAATTAAATTAACAAAAATAAACATAATATTAAACTGCCTTAACATAGCCGTGTGAACAAATGCCTGTCAAAGAGATATAGATCTTGTTGTAAAAGCACTTTGTCACTTGTCCACTTTAAATCTCGGTAAAATATAATTATTTTTTTTAATTTTTGACCTATAAATGTTACACTTTTTAACAGTAACATAACTCAACTTTCTCAACGGAAACTCCTTTAAAAAAGTGGGGTTAGGGTAGGTAGACCACCTTAACATCTTCTCTCATCTATAGTATCTTTCATTATTATCGGTTTGATAGTTTGTTTTTTAAATCAAAATAACTACAAACATGTTCCATGAATGTTCACATCTTAGGCGTTTGAAGTCGTTTTTATTTTTTCTGAGAAAATATTAAATATAGTTGTAGATACGTGCGAATTTCATTTGCTGTTTGTTGATCTTGAAATCCAAAAAAAAAAAAACTATCAGTTCCGTCACACAGCATATCAAAGCAAGTGTTAGATCGACAAATTTCGCGCTTAGTCCGATGACGTAAGGTGTGTTGGTGTGGGTCAAAGTAAATAATCAAATCATGACCGCATTTCTCGAGAATAATTATATTTGTAATAGAGAATACGTCATAGATCGCTTCCCGAGGAGGAAGTGCGAAGGCGGGCCGAGTTTTCCACGTCCGCTTGGTGACCACGCGTCTTTCAAGATGGCCGCCTGTCTTATAATTGTTAGAGCTGTGTTATTGTGTACTATTTGGCATTTATATTAATTTAATATTTATTATTAGAAGTTAATAAGAATTTGGAAACATTTGGAGTATTAAATAATATTTAGATATATCTGTGGTGGAATAAAGGCTATTGTTATTTTTTATTACTATTTGGCATATTATAGATTATTCATGTTAGCAATTTTAGCCTAGTATAATAAAAAATAATATATGTGCTGGACAAATTAGACTTACTAAATTACATTAATTAGTTAATTAGCTAACCGGCTAAGTTAAGTCAATTTTTTTGTGCATCAAACTATATTTGAATTTACATGTTTAGCTCAGTTTCAACTGTGTTGTGTATATATGGTACGGATAGGTAGTGAAAACAAACGCAATAGCAAATTCATGAAATTTAGGATCTTTTAAAATATGTTTAAGAATACTGTAGTCTTAGATATTCTGGATCCGATAGTGGAAAATGTTTAAAATTTTAGTAACTATGTAAAAGCAGAATAAAACTTGAATGTTATCTTTGTTACGTTTCTAATTCTTTAGGTATGTTTGCGTAGATTTATTCATATACCGATTTTAAACATTCCTTTTTATCTGAAAGGAAAGGACTTTCGAAGTTTCATAAAACTTTCAGAAATATTGGTTTTGTAGTTTGTTTTTAAAATCAAAATTACGCAGAAAAATCTCTCACGCACAGAGTAAGGCTGAGGGCGTTGGAAGACGGTTTTTGTAATATTTTTTTAAACAATCTTGTATTTCAGCTGAATATGCAATCGTTGTTGTTAACAGCTTGTACACATATCATTATAAATGTGTCTGACAATTCAATTTCTTTAAATCCTATATACTTTATAAGTAAGCTTGGCTTTCGTCATATAATAAATATAAAATGACATCATTTTCGCGATATCTGACACGATAAAAAACCCGTCACAAAAATTATTGTATTTTTAATCTGTAGTGATAAATGTTTATCTGTGTCATACGTTATATGGGATACGTCATAAAAGTGCGTAAAACCGTTTCGATCGACGAAAACACGTTATAGCAGCAGTCAACGTTTAATTACAACGGTCGTAAATGGTAAAAGTAATAATAAAGTTACTTATATCAGCAAATATGGCTTTTTCGTCGTCCCAAACACGTTTTACTTTACAACCGTGTAACCTGAATATGATTTTATTTTATTTTATTAGGTTTTGCTGTGTTATAATTTTAATTGAAGCGCCAATAGCCTAACGTTTAAAGACACGGACATTCGATCGAGTGTGGTCGAGAGTTCGAATTCCGCCATTCGGCTTTTGTCGTGAACGATATCCTAGCACACGCCTAGCCCTTAGTTGGAATGGTTAACAAATGTTAGTAAAATTTCAAATATTTTTTTTGAATATTAAATCTGTTTGCTTTGTTTGTATAGACAAGTTAAAGAAATCAATTCTAGATCTCTAATACGTCTAAATTAGCCGCTCTACAATATTAAAGATTACCAAGAAATGAAGAAATAGGACGACAATTTACGGTTATCTTCGACATCGTTTTCTTTTGATTGAAAATTATAATTTTTTTAATGTAAGGGATGACAAAGGAGCAGACGGTTCACCTGGTGTTAAGTGATACCTTCACCTATGGATACACACCATCCGTCGAGTCGTGCATGCGTTGTCAACTGGGAAATTAGTTAAATGAGGTTTATTGAATAGTACGGGTCGGAAACATATTAAGGATTTGGAGGGGAATGGAGTGGGATAAAAAGAGGAAAGAAATATGTTAATATAATATAATAATATAATTCTTAGTCAAAATATTTTTTATCTCATTTTAGGCCCAGTCGATTCGAACCCACGATCAAGAATATCCGTGATTGTTCGATCCTAACCGCGAGGGCCTCAGATGTCTCATCAAAATGTGAAATATGGTGTCCCCAGTGGCACTTGCGACATGGTCTAGACATGACGTCCCACCTATTTAGTGCCTGGTGCCTGGTCCCGATATCTGGGTCAAGTGGACCCACGGCTATCGCTTCCAATTACTGACGACCTCACGATTAATCGTCTAGTTTTCGTAAACTAGCCAATGTTGAACATTGACGTACTTTTTCAACTGACTTCAAAAAATGAGGAGGTTTTCAATTCGGTTCTATAATTTTGTATGTATGTTTGCTTAGTCCTCCGCAAGCTATGAATTGTTTTTCAAAATTTCTTTTTATTTGAAAGGATATGGGTTCAAGGTAGTATCATAAATTGAAGATTATCTGTCCAACAATTTCTTTTTTAGACCTAAACAAGTTAAATATATTTATTTCACAAAAGTTCTAAGGCGTTTGAAGTCAGTTTGTCTTTTTTCTGTGGATATTAATTACCAGTATTACCAGTACATAGTCAAAATATCGGACCATCAACGGGAACAGTAAACTTAATACGATTTCAAGCACCATTGCGAGATCAACGTTAGAGTATAATATTTTTGATAGTATTGACTAAATTACTTCCACGCACTCTTTTTTACCAATATACGATGTTGCATACAGTTAATTATTATTACGTAATTATAAACACTTGTTTGTAATGCCTTGACTTCATAAATAATAAATAATGTGATAAAGCTATAAAAGGGAACCTTCCACAATAAATTGTTTGTTGGTTTTTATAATCACATAATATGTAAAAACAAGGCTGAATCAAAAATTTGTGAATGATAAAAAATATGAAAAAAATGCCAAAGTACCTTCTATAACAAATCGATTCTAAAATCAGAAGATCTTAAACTATAGGTAATTCTAATGCTATCGATGTCTATGAACCAAATAGTACGTCTTTGGTTAGTGATAAAATATTTTACGAAGTTTACTATTGGCAATTTATATCGAAAATTAAGGAATACCGAAAATTCTAAAAAAGTAGAAATAGATGAAATTATCTCTCAATTTTAATAGATTTAATGGTCTTTTACGCGTAGGCGAGTTATTTATCACACAAACCTCATATGTGTATAGTTTACTATGTTATTAATGTTATTTAACGCCCATTTCCTAATAACATTGATGGGAACAACGTGTAAATCACCTATCCTACGAATAGATTGTTGTAACCATGATTCTACAACGGGGTAAAGTGTTAGACACTTTCTATTCCGACGATATTGCGTTTGTGCCCCGCCTTTCGTATTTATCAACGTAATATCTCTGCATATGCAGTCTGTGGACGCATTGACAGACAAGTTGCCATGGCAACAGCCGCCAAATATCCCCGACGCCATTCCATCACTCGAGACACCTACAAAATAGCCGTCTAGTGGAATAACGAACGCAAATTGGCTGTGAAGCGTGCACCCGAGCCATTAATCTCCGAATAACTCCTACGTGACGAAATAATAGTGTAAATGTCTATTTAAAACAGCAAAGTTCGCACGTCTAGAATAAAATGGAACAATGGGGTCCACTATTGGCTTTCGGCCAGGCCGCACAGGTGTCAAATGAATAAAAAAACTAAAAGGAAAGATTTTTGGCGGCAAATCCACTTTCGCACGCTCACGCCTGGGCAAAGGATTCATTGATGATGCCTAACAATAGTTTTTAGAATGCTCGTAAATTTTTTGTGCATTATCTGTGTACGTTACTCATTGAACGTTTCTCGGAAACTACACTACACGCTACACGAACCTGCACTGTTCGCGATCATAAAAGACTCGCCATTCATAAAACCTGTCCATTTTAGTTGGCAGTTGTCATTTTGGGAGACTTAATTATACCGCCATTTTCTTATATCACCGCCTAAAACAGAATGCGTTGGCAATTTTATGTGCATTATTGAAATATCGAAATCTACCTACTTTATTAACAGATACATCCAAGTTAATTAATTTGAAGTGTTTTTAACCGACTTAAAATAATAAAGAGGTTCTCAATTCGGATGCTTCTATTTTCTGTATGTTCGCGCGTATTTCCGTCATTTATCAACGGATTATCAAAATAACGTAGAAGATATGTTTCGTTAGAAAATGTAATTTGAAAGTAAGCTTTCGAATTACAATATTTTGATGGGTATATTTATTTAATAAAAATGCTCATCGTGTACATTTTTGTAAATGGTCATTGTCTTTACCTGTCATTGGGAATTTGTAGGTCACTGATGAATAATAATAAATTGACCAATACCTTCGCCATTTTAAGAAAATGGCGGTAAAAAAATTGTAACCGTTTTTAAGGAAATTATATTACTAACTTTTTTTTTGATGAAATTCTATTTTGCTTTCTTTATATCCGAAATACAAAAAAAAAACATTTCATTAGAACATGTGCATAAGATATCTGTAAAGGCTCTGAGATCTGAGTTTGTTATATTTACATGTATTTTTATAAAAGCTGTTGATTTTTTTTGGGATAATAAATAAATAATATGCATCATATTTATATAATATGCGCTCAAGGATACATCACTTTATTTTTTCAGCAAATTACAAAAACCGACTTTAAACGTCTTAAGAGTGTATTTTCGAAATATATCCTCTCCGTTATTTTGATTTACAAGTAAAATAATAATCCGATTTTTATAAAAAGATTTTGTAGGACCATTGTGGAAGTGTATCAGACAAATTTTTTTTTTTTAAAATCAGTTCATAACTCGCGTAGATATGTGCGAACTTTCCTAAGTTTTGTTATTTTTATTCAAAAAACAGAAGAATTAAGCGATTTTTTTGGAAATTTTAAGGGACTATCTATGAAGAATGCTCTATAATATTAACATAAATCAATTTTATTATTTGTGAAAAACTACTAAACTGATTTTACTGAAAATTTTATGGGATCATTTCGGAAGAGTACTCTATAAGATAAAAAAAAGAATTTTTAAAATCGGTTCATAAATGACGGAGTTATGCGCGACCATACATAAAGAAATAAAACATTCGAATTGAGAACTTTCCTCCTTTTTGAAGACAGTTTAAAATCCTCACTAAGCGTTTTCAACTCTCGCATATATGGCTACTCAAAATTTGCTGTGTGTGTCTACACTTAGGATTTATCTTACAAACTTTGTTATAACCAACCTTTGTCCACAATATTGTCGGAAGTGAAAACAATAAAAACGCTATTTATTAACAAACAGCAAAAGCAGAATTTTCTAGAACAATACGAGATTGATTTGCACACGGTACAGTCGTAAACACCTTTATTTCAATTCTTCGTGCCTTAGTTTATTGAAAGCTGGACTATTGTTCGTAATCTGTATCTCAAACAGATGTTCTGAGACAATGGTTACGTGGAAAAAGTTTATTATCCACCTCCACGTGTATTATCGTATTTCTTAAAGAAGCCTCTGTCTTGTAATGCCAAACAGATGTGGCGGAACATTGTGCCTTAACAGATATTCGTTCGCTTGCCTTGGATTTAGTAAAACACCAAGAATGCTCAATTGGTTACAGATATTACGTCCACCACGTGCACCCAAAGCTTAGTGGCAAAGGACAACAAAAATTATGCCAAAAAATCTCATGTATCAAAATCAAAATTCTTTTTAAATTAAATAACTTTATATAATTTTTGTTTCGATCTACGCAGAAACTACTTATAGTCTCTTTTATTAAATTAATATTGAAGCCGAAAGTATGCAGGATTAACAAGTGACACCAGGACATCAAACACCTCAGTCCTACCCGTGA
>JAOCPS010408932.1:0-12147 GCA_025505425.1 Graphium colonna | reverse complement strand
GAAAAGAAAAGGGTGGACATGGCCATCCGGCATCCCCAAAAGTCATGCATACTTTATTTTATGCCGACTTTACAAAGAGCTGTGGTACACCCCCGGGCGATCACGACTGTAGTATATATAAAGAAATACTATATTTATATTATTTTTTGTAGCACACATTACTAGGCTTAAGTTTATATATCCCCAGATCAAGTAGACTTCTGAACCGTCCGACAAATATTCATTCCGCTAGTCTCAGTACATTTTATTAGGTGGTAGAGCATAACATCTTTTCACAGCTTTTGCTGCACTTCTACGGCCGTGCTCGCCCGGTGAAGTACCACCTCCCTTTATAAAGTCGGCATAAATAAAGTATGCATGACTTTTGGGGATGCCGGATGGCCATGTCTTCCCTTATCTTTTCCTATTCCTATCCTCTCCAAATCCTTAATCCCGACTCAATCCTATCCAATACACCTATTCTATGTAATATCCCAGGTTGACAATGCATTCACAACTCTCCGAATGTTACGAGTGTTTATGGGCGACGGGATCGCTTACCAGCAGGTGAACCGTCTGCTCGTTTGTCTTCCTTTCTATAAAAAAAAAAATAAAAAAATTCGAAAGCATTTGCAAGAAGCCATTTTAAATTTTTAACTTTATTTTGATTCACATTTGTTTTTATAAAATTAAATGTCAATGTCAATTATGTAAATTTAGATGTTTCTAGTCAAATGAGAACTTTGCATGTGGTTTTATCTTTTATTAATTGAACATTTAGCTATAAAGTAATGCTGTCTTATTTTAAGTATGATTATTTCTTAACGCCATCTTCACAAGTGTTTTTGTAACGATAACTCTCCTCCTAATTACAAAGGGTGGACTAACGAAAGTACCGTACTAAGAACATTCTAAACGAAATATTTTTTTTATAATAAAACTAGGTTTCTATTCAGCTTCCGGCTTATCCAGGAATCATCTTTAGACATATAGTCTAATGATGAAAATACCAGGATTAATCAAGTTTAATCCCGGTACTTAGGTCCACGTTTTGTATTAAGACACTGTGTGTTTATGCGAAAAAAAACAAATAGGTTCGCAGGCGGCTGAATCGTGTATCGTATAAACTCTTTGGAGAAATTGGAGAAAAATAAACACGAGGAGACGAGATGAGTGCGTTCTTTCAGAGATACCTCCACTCCAATTGGGGAAATACGTAACCACTCGAAATTAATAGGCACATTGGTGGAACGCGTGTTTGAAATATGCGCGAGGCGACGGTAGGTAATTGCTTCGTTACTTTTTTCGGGTCGCGTCATTCGGGGGGCCCATTACGTGTATTTCTGGATAATTGGCCCCTTTATGGCACCCTCGTCCTCCATTCGCATCAAACAGTACAATCGTGTGTATATTGCTTTACATTTTTATTGCGGCCAATCTCAAAATCAGGACTCGGACCTTCGCGCAGTTATGTAGCGGAGTGGAAAACATTTCTATATATGTTAAATACGATTTTTTTAAAGGATATTTAAAAGAAAATGGCTGTTAATAATCAAAGGAATGTATTGATGATGATTAATTATAACAAGGATAAAAAACTGTAGTGTAATAGATTCAGTCGTTTGTCAGTTATGATACAATAAACACATAGGTATTATTTTAAGAATACCTATGTGTTAATTGTATACTAACCGAGATTTTAATTTGAAAATATGAGTGATACGAACACGACAGTGAGATTTGCTCTCATCCGATCCGATATATCGAATTGAGGGTCCTGCGACACATTTGAGGGGTGTTATTTCCAGAATAAATCTTTCGCGGAATCCGGGCAACCCTAGCGGTGTGGTATTTAGGCGGTGCATACCGGATATCCGGTCTCGAAACGTCTACAGAGCGATATTAGAATGTCCGTTCTGTTAAGATTTTATCCGGACGGGTACGTGGGCCCAAACGAATTTCAGAAAAGGTATTCTTTGAGCGAACGGAAAATAATGCAAGTGGAGTTATTTTGCCGCGAGCGGAAGCTTTGAGGAATTTCGAAATTGAATCGACGCGGGCGTTGGGGTTATATCTGCGGGATTGAGTTTAATTTCAATGTTCCTGATGCTGAACTTCCTTTGGTTATTTCTCCGGATAACTCTAACTCCAGGTATAATCGACTATCTCTAGCTGTATATCTAAACCAATTATGTAAGACCATTATATATTACCATGCCTCCCAGTTCCATTTGGTGGACGGTCAGGCCCAAATACCAAACGCCTATAAACTAATATCTCCTTTTACGACAGATGTGTAATACCTTTTTTTTTTGAAAGGAAGACAAACGAGCAGACGGTTCACCTGATGGTAAGTGATCCGATCGCCCATAGACACACGCTACATCCGGAGACTCACAATTCATTGTCAACCTGGGAAATTGGATAGAATAGGTTTATGGGATAGAATGGAGTAGGGATTTAGGATTTGGAGGGGTAAGTTGTGAGAAAAGGATAGACATGGCTATCCAGCATTTCCAAAAGTCATGCATACCTTATTGTATGCTGACTTTATAAAGGGCTGTGGTACTTCCCCATAAAAAAGACAGGTGGTGGAGCATAATGAGCATCTTTGCACAGAAAAAGCTGTGAAAAGATGTTATGCTCTACCACCTGGCGATTTTAAGAGCCTTAGTCTGTTTATTCAGAACCTAGATGATTATTTTTCGTGGTATAGACATATGAATATACAGGTGAACTGGTAAGTCACTTCAATACTTGAGGATGTTATATGTGGGGACCAAATATAAAGAATTAAAATATAATCAAAATAAATATCAATTTAGTACAGCGTAACATAATATAAAGGTAAATAAATTATTGCGCAATTTATGTTCATCCTAGAGGACACGGTTCAGCCCCGGATGAGGCTGATGCGGCTGAGGGATTAGGAACCCCTCCCGGAAGAGATCGTTCGCTGGAGGAGAGAGGGTCACGACGATCTCTTCCGGCGATGCGAGGAAAGGTTGGTGTTTGGATGCCTCGGCGAGCAAAAGACTCGTTGAGACCATCCGCCCCGTCCTGCGCCAGTGGAGGCGAGACATCGGGAGCCGACTTACTTCCTTACGCAGCTTTTCACAGGGTACGGCTGTTTCGGCCGTTACCCCCTCTAGGACGCCCCCCCCCATGCTGTTCCAAGGGGGGCATCATAAAGGAAGGGAGGGGCTTAACTCTTAGCCCCTCCACACACGGGTCGAGCCCGAAGTGGCTACTTTAGCCAGGACGTGGCTCAACTGACGTAGTTACCACGACCCGGTCAGGCGAAGGAGGAACACCGCGGGGTTTAGAGGGTAGTTTGGCATTTGGCTGAGATCCCCACACGAAGCCCTTCCTGCTGCCTTCGCAGCACGGACGGCGAAGTGAATAAAGCCATTCCCAGCCTTATAATAAAAGGCCCGGGATGAGACGGGAGGCCGGAGTCGGCAAGCGTATGTGTTGAACAGGCGCCGCGCCTTGCCGCCACATTTCATTTAATTATTGGAAGGTTTAGTCGAAAATTATGCCGCTAATTATATTTAATAAATATGATGACAATCGAGTATCGAGTGCTTTCCGTTAATATCTTTAATGTCACCAATCTCCCTGGATTGATGTGATATTTTTAATGATTGTTAATGATACCTTACATACAATACGTTTTATTTTTCAGTACAACGGATGTGCAAAATTTCTTGATTATCGCTTGAGATATTAAGAAATAAACAAACAAACTCACAAAATCACATTCATTACTTTAGTATTAATAAGGATTCTAGTTTTACCATGGATGTAAGCATTCAGAAAGAATCCCACTGTTTTTTTTACGGATAGGTGTTGCCTAAAAACAACCAAAAATAAACTCGGAAATTCTATTGCTGCTTAATGTCAAATAAATGCTGGAGTACCTGGAAAAAAGTCTAAATATCAAAATATCACGCAATGGTCCAAGACTTGGCAAGCCTTCGCTTGTCTTCGTGGGGAATTAGGATTTGTACGGTGGCAGCTGACCGCTAAGCGGCTCAAGCGCAAAAGCGCAGCTAGAATCGGCTTAAGGTCAGCGCTTTCCACGCTTGGCTTTTCACGTGGACTCTGAGTTTATTTTATACTAGCAGCTTCATCGAGTTTTACCCGCGTAAATTTTCACCGTTTGCAACATATTTCATTGATACTCCGCACTCTCCGTACGCCGCGTACTTAGTAGTCATCGTGTGATGGTATATAGCCTAAAAACTTCTTTAATACATGGACTGACAAACGGGCAGACGTAATGTTAAGCGATCCCGTCGCTCATAGAGTCGCAAGTGCGTTGTCAACCTGGGAAATTGGATAGAATAGGTTTATTGGATAGTATGGGGTCGGGAACAAGGATTTGGTGGGGATTTGTGTCGGAAATGAGAAAGGTAGACCTAGCCATCCAGCATCCCCAAAAGTTATGCATACTTTATTTTATGCTGACTTTGTAAAGGGCGGTGGCACTTCCTGGGGCCAGCGCAGCCGTGCAAGTGCAGCAAAAGCTGTGAAAAGATGTTATGCTCTACTACCTTGAAAAACTTCCTGAGATTAGCTCGTTTAAGTAAACAAACAAAATCTTCAGCTTTATGATATTAGTATATTATTATTATAGATTATCGTGGATAAAACTAGAAAATTAGAATATATTATGAAAATTAAGGCTTTATTAAATGCTATGTAAAGATAAATGATCTCTAACTTGAGTAGTATTGTTGTAAAGCGTTGAAATGTAAAATGGAATTTTATCCTGTCTAATGTGGGTCCCATAATATAATCAAATCCCGGCTGGTATCCGTGTAACGAACCTACAGCAAGTCACCGGAAGATCCTGAATAGCGAATCTCTCTCTCCACCTTCACGTAGGAAGCGTCAAAGCCATATTGACATGCACGGGAATCGAACACAGTACGCTCAATTGAGAAGCTGTCAATGTGAGCGGTAAAGATGAACGCGATTGTTTCACCCCAAACATTTCTGCGTTTTCGCCATTAAAGGAGATTTTTCGTATTTCCCAAAATCTCGGTTTTGTTTGCGCCAAGCTGTGACGGGGTATTGGTAGGGCGACCATCAATTCTTTGTACAACATACACGATTTGCAGCAAAATAACGCTAAGTCTGTAGCACACGCTACAAAATAAATTAAATAATCTTTTTTATTGAATTGAAAGACAAACAAGCAAACGGTTTACCTGTTTTGCTGACGGTAAGTGTTCCTGTCAGCCTTAGACACACGCAGAATCTGAAGAGTCACGTGTTCGTTGTCAACCTGGGAAATTGGATAAGATTAGATCAGGACTAAGGATTTGGAAAGGATAGGAGTGGGAAAAGAAAAACGGTAGACATGGCCATCCGGCATCCCCAAAAGTTACGCAAACTTCATTTTATATTTTACTGGCGGTGGTACTTTCCCGGGCGAGCATGGCCGTAGAAGTGCAGCAAAAGCTGTGAAAATGTGTGTATGACAAAATTTTCTATGTATTTTAGGTTTCTGGAGATATTAAAAAAACAAATTAAACTACAATGAAATCCTTAAAACTGTAACGCTTATTAATTTTTCATGTATCAATTTCACCGAATAAAGGGTTAGGATGTTAAATGCAGAAGAGGGACGCTTGGCTAAGTTAAAGTCGATATAGAGCATGATTTCAAACTGCTTTTAAACAAGTTCTGAGATGGTCGATTGATAAGCAGACATTAATGTTTTCTTTTGATTGGTAATTTCTAGGATGACTTATTGATGATTGACTCGTGATAACACAGGAAGGTTATTATTGTTTAAATCAAAGAGAATGTTGTATATCGAATTGTACTTTTCTGATGGATAAAAATAACCAACTGAAATACTTACATTCTGTAAACTACTGATAAATAATAGCGAATTAATGCTAAATAACAGAACTTATTATTATATCTACTACGGAATTATAACGCGCAAATAATTTTGAGAGAAACATCAAAATCCATTCATAGTTAGGCGATACGCTTATATTGATCGCGATGGAAGTGTTGTACCATAAGGTCCGGTAATACATTTAAGTTCGGCCATCCTCCATGTCTTCGGTCCCAGAAGGCTCTACAACCATGAAATCATGAATCCCTTGAGAACGAAGTTTCTTCGTCGTCTTCTAATGTTTTTTTTTACTCTAATCTAATAGTAATTGAGCTCCGAAGGCAACGTTAATCGAAGCGCATAGTAAGTTAAGAAATAAATAGGCCCTGGAGGCAGCTAACCTCATAGTGCTCAACTCTCACAGCGATGATCATTATGACTTAGTCGAGGACATTTAGTCATATACATTGTCCTCGACTGAGTCATAAGCAAGTGTCAGAATTAAACTGAAGGACATTATTTAAGCCCCGTAGGCACCACTCCCTAGAGAGGGTCTCTACCCTTGGCTCCTTACCATCTACGCACACGACTTCAAAATATTATATCACTGCGGTAAACATAAGATATAATCAGGTTTGATACAAATGGTAAAGTAACTGTGTTCAATAGATCGCATTTATCTGTAAACTAAATATAAAATAGTGATAAACATTTTTATTTTGTGAATTTTAACAATAATTTTGTTTGTAGATACTTTTAAAGAAAACTGCACTCAAACGAAATTTCTATCTAATGGGATATGAATGTGGAGCTCTGGTAGCGTTGGAAATGGCTGCAATTTTAGAAAAACAGGGTAAATTGTACTTGTTAAAAGTTACTAATGTTTATGATCTACGTAACTGAACTTAATTATTTTAGGTTGATATGCATCGTCCTACGATAAGCTCTGATTACCCCTATTGGCCTGCTCGGTCGGGAAATAGGTACCGTTGACTTACTTACAAAAGCGTTAAATCTGTATATGGGCGTCTTTGGTTTTCAACGCAAACCTATGTATGCGATATTCTTTAAATCGATTTAAAAATCCGATTTTAGATATCTGTTTTTGATTTCACTGCTTGCGTATTTGCAGTATGTAAAGATAATTTGATATCTGTTAAAAAAGCATTATCGACTGTATAGTATTTACTTAGTTCAATATTTTTATTCATTCCAGGTTTGACGGGGACCGTTTTCTGCATTGGTGAATCACCAGACAAGTTCCATGTTACGTTAAAGAAAAATCTCGAGCAATACGATAATGACGAAGCACTACAAATCGCGGTAGCTAAGCACATGTTTAATTTGATGGTGGGTGACAATGCCAATGGGTTGGAGAAGGAGCTAAGTAACGCAACAACATGGTCGGAGAGGATCGAGGCATGTGTGCGCTTAATGTTGGGCAAAGTATCGTATTCTGCACAGTATGCACGGGAACTCATTACGTGCGCATATGGAAGAATTAAGCAGGTTCAGGCTTACAGGCCGACTCCTCAAGCACTGCGTTCCAAGCTTATACTCATCAATGCCGCAGACTCTGTTGGAAGTTTTGAAAATTCCTTGCAAAGTTATTCGCAACAACCCGTCACTGTTTACCAACTTAAAGCGCCACTAGCGCATTCCGCTGCGGATTTGCAATGCTCTGCCATTATTAACCGCCATTTGGATGTTAAATTGCTCGAAGAATTTGAAAAGAAAAATCTGTGTGACACTTACTTGATTAACACTGATCAACTCATGACTATGTAATTAAGTGAATAAGTACTTGGAAATAAACAAAGTGGTTTGAGTATATTTGTCATTTTTATTACTTTTTTGTTATAGTATGTACATAAAATGATAAAAGCCGAATACAAATAACCCTTTTCGTATCAAATAGTTGAAACATAAGAACACGGTTTATTAAATGTAAAATAAAATGTAGTTTAAAAAACTAAAAAACACGCTTTAATGGGAAATCGAACTAAAAAGTAAAAAATTATAAGCCCTGGCGATCCTAGTCAGGATAATGGGATATGGTTATCAAATTATTGTAATGTCATCGGCCCCTAAAAAGTCTGCAAATTTGAATAAAATCTGTCCGCAGAAAGTGGGTAAAAGTAGTATTCAAAGGAGTCAGTTACAAACAAACATACAGGCGAAGCTAATAAAAGCGTGTTAATGATATCGTCTTCTATTCATGCTTGCAATATCCAGAATGTTGCAATAGGGTTGCCAACTTTAAGCAAATAGTTCATTGGGTGGAAATGCAAGTTCTTTGCCCCATAAGCAAAAGAGCTAACCATAAAATACAAAAAAAAAGAAAAAGTTTAATTTTTTAATAAGACAACTTATACGCTGTTACAACGAAATTCCAAAACATGTTCAAATAATTCAGTGAATAAGTTAAATTAAATTGTTAAAGAGCGTTTCTATCAGAGGTAACAAAATCATAGTAATGATAATTAAAATTATGATACCTGCTAACGCGAGATTATTACCACTTCGGTAATTTAGTGGACTGTCTGCCTTAACAATGAAGAAATGCGCACACATCTAGCTTCTCCACATTGCGATAATAACGCGGATGCTTTTCGAAGAATCCTTCTCTCCGATAATCAACTTCAACGTAAGTTCAGCTCTTGGTTACAATAGAGTCGTTATATTGGCACAATTCTAAAACTAAACGCGGTTATGTGTGGTGCCCTATTAAACAACCGTGTTATATATGCACGCCAGCATAGATAAGCACAAGTCCTGTATACCATAACTCATTATTGTAAGCTCGTCGGGAGATCAAAAAGGTTATGGAATTGCTAGCAGTGGAATTACACTTATGCCATGGTAGTACACAGAAAAAGTTTTTATTGACAGAATGACGATCCAACCTATAAATTTCTATAAACATATTGATGTAAAACACGTAATATACATGCTGTATGCTTTATCTATATGTAAATATTACGAAGAATTTAACTTATAAAATCTTGTATTATACAATTCTAAAAAACACCAATATGAGACATGTGCTCTATTTTCAAAGTTAGCAATAAGTCGCAAGTTATATAAAATATCAAAATAAGCAAGAAAAGCTAGAAGAGAAAAATAAAATCAAAAAGCTGGAGAAAGCGTTGTTTCTACGGTGTACCTGCAGGCAGTTTTGACGGCTTTTAATAAACAAACAACATTCTTTTTAAATTTGGCAAACAAATGCTATTTATGGAATAAAAAACCGACGAAGTTTGAAATTCTACAGAGTTTTCAAGACTATGATTCAGTTTAATTGAAAACAAGATTTTACAACAATTTGAACAAGAAAGACCAACTAAAATAATTTTTTATATAGAAGATGTTAACTTACCAATCAAAATCTAAATTTCTAACGCCTTGCTGTTGACGGGTATAAGCAACAACTCAATCAGAGAACAGAAATTTCTAGAAATGGAAGATGGAAACGGACAATATTCATTTCTTCTTTAATGGGTTCGTAAAGACAAGAAAAAAACAATATTATATATACTATACATATATATATACCACATATACATTTTTTAAATTAAGGTTTACATAACCTCTTATTGATACTGAATTTATAAAATTTATGATTTTTATTTTATTAAGCATCCTCATTCGTTTATTTGTCTTTTTCTCTTTTTATTGAACAGGCACACAATTTTAATTTTTATTTCGATGTTTCAGCCCCCATTCTTTGACTTCAGATGCCTCGTTTTCTTTGTTTTGCATTATGATAAGAAAGTCTTGCGACACATCTTGTGCATGGACAATTTGTATTTCCGTTTCAGTGTCTGCAATTAATAAATTATAAAAAAAAATATTTTGTCAGTTGCATTAATTTAAAAATAACGCAATATTTACATTGTAAAACCAATGTCCAAACAATTTCAACCAAAATCCTTTACAAAACATGGTTTTTATGGTAAGTTTGTCTACAGCATCTCAAAACATATTTAAAAATTAATAGTACTTATTGTTGGGAACATTTGCATGTAATCTTAAAATGTTATTAACGGTCTTAAATCGAGTTAACCAATGAAAAATACAGTTGCTGAATGTATTTTGATTGGATAGCTTGAAATAAGGTGTGAATTTTTAATTACATTATACAATATTCAATTGGACTTGCTGAGGTTGTAACATGCTGTGGATGAGTCAAATTAATTGTCCAGTGGTTTGAATTGAGGACATTATAACGCTCCAACTTTCTAATCAATGCAATTGTCTTAGGACATACTTCAAGACTCATTACGTATTTGAACTCCTAGTCTAATATCATATAGAAGTGGATAAAATAATTATTGTTTTGTGAAACTTCATGTATAAAAAATATATTAGAGTGGCTAACCTCGTCGTCTCTCATATTTTTCCTAGCTTTTTTCTTTCATTTTGTTAAAGCTGGCCAAGCTCGCTTTTTGGCCCCTACGGGAGTCCCGCCCGTCTTTTCATTGTTAAGCGACTTCTCTCTTTCCGTCAACTTCTTACTGCGCTTCTCCGATTCAATTTATGAATAATACTTAAGCGTTATCGAAGAATATTAATAAAACTCACCAAAATATCACGTACGAATCTAATAGAACTAAAGTAACAGACACAATGTTTGTAGTTTTAGTGCTCAGTCACGATAATTAATTTTATAGAATTTTTCACAGTTATTTTGATTTGAAAAAGAATGTATTAAATCTAATTTTAACCGAGTCTTTCACTTGAGCTGTGGTTAAAACGACATAATAACAACATATCATTAAAGTTACCAGTGGTTATTATTACAGTGATAACGATTAAATCTTATACACAAATAGGTTTAATATTTTTTTAAATATGCCTTAACTCGGTTATAGTTAAAATTGAATATCTCTTGGTCGCAGTTATTGAGTAGATAATTCCTTCGAAAGGATATATAACACATATCCGTAAGTAGTATAATCCCGGAAAGATCCAGGATTATTGTATTTAATCCATATATGGAGTAATTGAAATTCGTTGATTTTTATTTACAAGTAGACGCCTTTTATGTTAAAACCATCCAATAAGTTAATCCAACTAATAAATCATTCGTGTGTCAAATTAGACTTAAATATAATCCAATTTTGCGTGATGCAGTATAAACATTTATTGAAATTTAATCAATTTTTGATGAAAGATTTTCTACAAAAGGTATTTTGTACATCAATCAACATTAGCCTCTAACTTTGTTTAATTAATAAGAAGTAAAGTTATATCCAGCATGTAAAAGATCTGAACGCTTAACTCTTTGTTTATTCATAATGAGTGTAATAAATTATTTGTTTTGTAAGTTATACATTTTAAAATTGTAAATTTTCTGTTAACCCTGGCTATGCTACAGGTTAATTATAATATAATTAAGATTATAAAACTATTTTCGATTACATGTAATAAACACCACAAAATGAGGACAAGACACTTTTACTGCAAATCAAAGTAAAACTGAAATGAATCACATACTTTCTTTATATTAATTATACTGTTAAGTCTAAACGTAACGTGTCCATATATACATTTATCGACTGAACAGATTACAATTTAATATTTTTAGGACATTTTTAATATATAAACAGAAACAGCAAAACCAACTAAAGTTATAATTACAAAGACATGTACTTGTACAAATGTACAATTTTACGATTCTTTTATCGGGTATATATTTATGTCTTTTTTACGAATAATGTCTCTTATTGAACCCATTGAAACTAGCTTCGTTAAAATTGCGCAAATTCAATTCAAAAGAAAATCGCACAAGCACATCGAGTATGTTAGAACAATATTGTCAGATATTGAAGTCAGTTCAGAGGGTTCGGATGCGGTATACATGTCCCTTTCCCCTGTTTGCAGGAGTCCTCAGAAATGTGTTGTCCTTATCATTTAATACGATCTAAGTGTATGAAAAAATATAAATAAATATAGCCGCAATTCTTATTCATGTAACAATGCTGAGGAAGGTAAGGTAATCTTTTATCGGACAGTGTATACATTTTTACAACAAAATCCCAGAAAACGTTAAATTTTATTAACTAAACAAATTCATGAAAAAATAATATTAATGATCACTTAAATGATAGCACACCCTGACGATGAACTATTCGCAGTGTGTTTTTTTCATTTTATGTTAAATATATTATAAAAATATTAGTTAAAAAAAATATCGGTCCCGCTAAATTTCTTATCCCAGTTCTTCTCAGATCATGGTCTATAGGAAGAAACTTTTTTTAAATTATTTCATTAGTTCAGGTTTGACAAGGATGACAGATAAACTA